>JASDQU010104647.1:149149-159738 GCA_032191745.1 Picea mariana | reverse complement strand
TTGATGGTTGAGAAAGTCAAAACCCTACCCCTGGATGGCTATCGAGCGATATTAAATACCGGGCCACTAGGAGGAGAAGGGGTTCCATTATTTAACACTATATTTGTTCAATAGCTTAGCAGAGAACCTTGGAGTGGTATTTTGAGAACATAATAGAGGAAGAGAGATTTTGTAGAAGCTATACAAGCCTTATTGTCAAAGGAAAATCCATAGAGAGTGCCTCTTTTTTGTACTTGCATTTGAAGAAAAGAGAGCAGAGGCGACCTCACCATCTAGCTATGTTTTCTTCTGTATTGGGTTTCCCAAGTTATATATTGTGTTTATTTATGAATAGTACGTGGATATTTATTTTTGTTCCCTGTTTTTTGCATTTCATTTATTTCATACATTTTAAGCAGAAAACGAGTAATTAAAGAATCTGGGATCTAAAGGAAATTAATCTTCACAGTAAAGATTTCAGTATTTTGCTAGATCTATCGTGACAAACTATCGAGTGGAATATCCATGGTAGTTTATAGATAATATTCATATCATAGCATGTTTTCTTGGGGTATTTTTGGAAATTTGCAGGGATCTAGGAATCATTTTAAGAGGAATGTCGTAGAACCTTAGCCATGGATGACGAGTCTATTCATAAAAACCCTCAAGATCCAGCAAAGGAGAGATTTATGAGGCTAGAAGAGAAATTCGTTGACATACCTTGAAATATATCCCACCTCATGGTAGATCTAGAAAGCAAGCTCGTACCATTCAGAGAAATTGGAGGCTTGAACTCAAATATCAAATCATACGAGAAACTGGGGGATAATGAAGACCCAAAAAAAGAGTCATGAAAAGGACCCAAGAAAGAGAAATCGAGTTTGAGTACCACAAACCCTTCGAAGTCTTTATTCAATATGGAAGAAAAAGTGGACATAAAGCCATACCGAGGTGAGATCGATGCATTAATACTGAATCATTGGTTGCATCAACTACAAGTGTATTTCAACATTCACCATATAGATGAAGAACATAAGATATCATTTTCCAAACTAAATTTAGAGGGCCATGCTTCAACTTGGTGGGAAATCCACTTGGAAACACTTAAGCTCGAGGGTGATCTACTAGTAACTATGTGGGAGAACTTAAAAATCCTCATCAAGTCCAATTCTACCCTATAGTGTATGTATAGGACCAATGGATATGATGGAACAAATTTAGGTATAAGTAAGGGTAGAGTGTACACGAGTACACCACCAAGTTCAGAAATATGGCCATCATGTTGGGTATCTCTCCCAAGAGCCTATATGTACTCATCAAGTATCTGAGGGGCCTACATAGTCATCTATGAAAGTAAGTGATTATTTTCAAGCCAAGGACATTGGACGAGGCATGTATATAGGCACGGTATTTGGAAARCATAGGCCACAAGAAAGGGAAACCAAGTTGTTCAAGCAAAAAGAGCACAAGGAAGCTTCCAAGGAGGGGAAGAAGAAGTGGAAAGGGGAACGGATAAGAAKACAACATCCACTACACATCAGTGCAAGGATCCTATCAACCATTGTAAGCATTGCAATATTGGGAAAACTAAGGAATTTTTTTTGAAACTACATCTAGAGTTGAACCTGAAGAAAGGATGCAAAGAAAAATATTTTTCTAGCGAGATATTCAAGCAATCAAGTTGAAAGTAGCTTCGATGTGGATGAGAATATTTTTTCCACATTAGTGCATAAGGAGGTGAATCTGAGTAGCCTTCATCACCAGGAAGAGAGGGAGATGGCCAAACTCTTCCACATCAATATCCAAGTCAAGAATACCAAGATAGATGCCTTGTTCAACTTTGCTTCACAAGATAATCTCATAACAACAGATATGGTCAATATTGGATTGGAGGTTCACGATCATCCTATCCCATATCCATTGGGATGGGTAAACAAGCATGCGAAGATCAAGGTAACAAAATGACGTAAGATTAAATTTGTTGTAAGTGTCTATTTTATTGATGAAGTGAAATTGGATGTAGTACCCCTTGACAAATGTAGAGTAGTGTTTGGAATCCCATACATGTATATGAGGGATGCAATCTTCCTGTTGAGAACCAATCAGTACTGACTCATCAAGGATGGGAAGTCCTACATCACCAACATACATAAAGGAAAGTCAAATATCTCATTAGTAACTGCCAACCAATCCAAGAAGTTGATTAGTTCCAGTAAGAAATATGTTTTACTTTTCTTAAAAGAGAATCAAACCAAGGACGAGTCAGAAAGAGTAAAGGAATCCCTGGAGAGGTGTAATAAATAGCAGAAACATCAGTTGGAGGAGTTTATATAGGTATACGAAGGATTATTCTGGGACCTTAAAAGGATACCACCCAAGAAGGAAGTGGTGCGTGAAATACAATTATTTCCAGACTCCCCATTGTCAAATACTGGGTTGTATAGACAGTCCATTCTAGAAGCGAATGAAGTGAAGCAGTAGTTGTATCAGTTGTTGGAGAAGGGTGTGATTTGACCAAGCACCTCACCTTTTTGGTCACCTATCATAATTGTACCAAATAAGGATGGGACTTGTAGAATGTGTATCGACTACAGAGCATCAGACAAGATTACACTAAAAAATTGATACCCTCTACCTAGGATTGATGATCTGTTAGATCAGTTGTAGCATGCAAAATATTTCACCAAGTTGGATCTCAAATCAGGATACCACCAGATACAAGTCAAGGTAAGACACCTAGAAGACTTCCTAAGACAAGGAAAGGTTTGTATGAATGGTTGGTCATGCCATTTGGTTTATTTAATGCACAAACTACATTTATGAGACTGATGAATGATGTATTACACCCATATATAGATTTATTTTCTATACTCTATTTGGATGATATATTGTTTTATAGTGCTATGTGGGAGGAGCACATATCACATATCATGCAAGTGATAGAGACTCTGAAGAAGCACCAGTTGTTTTCTAACCTCAAGAAATGTGAGTTTGCTCAACAGTCTTTGGCATATTTGAGGTATGTGATTGGTCAAGGGGAGACCAGAATAGATCCCAAAAATATGGAGACCATCATGAAATGACCATTTCCTACAAATTTCATTTAATTTAGGAGTTTTTTTGGGGCAACATAATACTTACGAAATTTCATAGCTTCATTTTCAACGGTAGTTGCACCACTACACACCATAACAATGAGTGGTAAGAGTTTCCGGTGGGGGACGAATCAACAAAAGGCTTTCGATGAGTTGAAAAGAAAGATCATTCAAGCACCAATTCTTTCATTACCAAACTTGCAAAATCATTTCTACGTGGAGATAGATGCAAGTGGGTATTCCATGGGAGCAATTTTGATGCAAGGAGGAAGGCATGTATGCTATCATTCTGAAATATTTCATGGGGAAGATCTCAAATACCCTACCCATGACAAGGAACTTTATGCCTTGTTTCAAGGTATCAAGAAGTGTAAGCACTATATGATGGTAAATGAGACCATCATCCACACAGATCACTAGTCGCTACAGTGTTGAAAGGCCTAGAGTATACTACAACAAACCAAAAAATACAAGTGGATGGGGTTTTTACAACAATTTAATCTAATCATCAAGTATAAGAAGGGAAACACAAATAGGTTGGAAGACATGCTTTCAAGGCCACCCACATACATGATTACAACTTTGGGAACTCTGATGCACATGGAGCCTTTTACCCATGATGCATACAAAGAAGATGAGAACTTCAAGGAGGTGTTTCAACAACTATAGGGACAAATTAATATAGAAGAAGGTGACATTGAGGGTGACTATAATTTATAGAATGGGTTACTCTACAAGCTTGACAAGCTCTATGTCCCTAAAGGTGAATGACTACAACTTATCAAATAGGCTCACATGTCCAAGGTTGCAAAACATTTTGGTGTTGGGAAGATGATTGCCAACTTATAGAGGTATGTGTACTGGCCCATAATGCCCAAAGATGTAGTATGGTATATTAGAGGATGTATACTTTTTTGTACTAGAAAGCCTAGTAACATGAATCAAGGTCTATACCATCCCTTACCTGTATCCACTCGACCTTGGGGAATAATTTCCATGGATTTTGTGGGAGGTTTACCAACAAATAGGGAGCGACATGACTATCTATTTGTGGTAGTTGACAAGTTCAACAAGATGTGCATTCTCATGCCTTGTAAAAAGACCATCAAAGGAAAAGAAACAACAAGCATGTTCTTTGAACATGTTTGGGTGCACTTTGGGATACCAATGGACATCATCTCATACATGAATACTATATTTATCAGTACATTTTGGACTACATTATGGGAGAAGATGGGCACTGAGTTGAATAGGTCCACAACATTCCATCCATAAACAAATGGGAAGATTGAAGTAGTCAATAGGACTTTGGTATGAATTTTGAGGACTTACAATCAGAAGACTTTGAAGACTTGGGATGAAAATTTGATCTACATACAACACTCTTATAATAGAGCACTCCACACTTCTACTGGTAAGTCACCTTTTGAAACTTGCTTTCGATATTTACCACCTTCAACCTTGGATGTTGTATACAGACATCACAGAAGAGTGAGGGAGGTCCTCGCAGGAGATGCATAAAGAGAAGAAATATTTGTTCAGAAGATTATGAAAATCCATTTGCAAGTACAATAGATACTAAAGAAGTTGCAGGAAACATACAAGGTCATATATGATCAACACAGAGCCAAGAAGTGATTCAAAGTGGGAGACATAGTTTAGTTACAGTTGAACAAGGAAAGACTATTGGAGAAGGTGGGAGATAATGCCTATAGACTCAATCTACCCCCATACATGCACATTTACTCAATATTGAATGTGGATAATATCAAACTCCACGAGCCTTAAATGTTGGATCAAGAGGAGGAGCAAGTCCCACCTTCCATAGAGGACTTAACACCATATGCTCAAGTAGATATGGAAGAGGACACAATTTTGCAGAAGTGGTCGAGAATTAGAAGACAAGGGTAGCATGAACTTTGTTAGAATGGGTTGAAAGGACAATTTCCAAGAAAAGAAAAGTAGTACTCCAAGGAGAAGGTAGAGAAAAATTTTCCTCACCAGCTCATTCAGTAAATATTTTAAGGACCAAAATCCTCCCTAAATGGGCAGCTATGATCTGGATTGGATTGTTATATTATTTTTCATCTATCTTGATGCTTTCAAAGTGGAAAAAATTTCAGGAATCAACTTACAGGGCCATTCTAGTGTTAGGTCCTAGTTTTGACAATTGGGGCCTGAAACCTTTCAGATCCATTTTGAGGCATTAAATGGTATTTTTTGGGGTTTCGGATTTTAGAACTTGTTTCGACAACCTTGACGATGTTCTACACTCAGATACCTTTCCAATGGTGCAAATCACACCTCAATCAAATCTTGAATGTGAAATTTATGTCTCCCATAAGTTGACCTACCTTGTTGACCACCATAGTACGAGTGGATGCCACATCAACCCCCCCTTACTCAAACATATGGGGCTAGCCACATGTGGAATTTTGAAAAGATTCTAGAAGGTCCAAACCTTATCACCAATTGTGGATTGAGGAAGTCAAAACCCTACCCCTATATGGCTATCGAGCGATGTTAAATACCAAGCCACTAGGAGGAGAAGGGGTTTCATTCTTTAACACTGTATTTGTTCCATAGTTGAGTAGAGCACCTAGGAGTGGTATTTTGAGAGCATAGTTCTCATTCAATTCTATTGATTGAGAATTTCGTTACATTTAATCATCGACCTGGGAAAACGTAAACTTATGAAGTATAATGGAAAGTATATGCAAGTATCTAGTTTTCTTTTCTTCTATTGAAAACCACTTACTTACTAATCTAAGAAACAAAATCTTAAGTTATGGAAAACAAGCTGCAATTCTGGAAATTAAAATAGTCATTGCAATTCAAGAGATTAATACAAATTTGGTTCTAATCATTTAATAAACCATTAACTATATATAATGAATCAATAAAAAAGGTTTTCATATTTCATATTTTAACCGATGAAGCTTGCAACTGAAACAGTAATGTATCAATTGAATGATTTTTATGAGAAACCAATACTGCATATTTACACCACACTAAATGAAAAATCTGAAGCATAAAAATCACAATCAAACTCAATTAACTATTACAGAAATAAAACCAATAAAAGAAAAGAAACGTAGCCTAACACATGGGGCCCTCCTAGCTGGGTTCTACGCTACTGAATTAAACTATGGAATGAAGACTGTTAAATTCAAATCTAAACTATAAATTCATTCATGAAATGCACAGACCAAAAACGCTTTGATCAACAACAACACTTTTGTATTAAGATCTCATAATGTTTTCTACAAAAAATCAAAAGTATCTCCAACGTTAAAACCCCRGGGCTTTACATAATTTTGAAAACAAGAATCGTTGAACCAATTATGCAAATTTCTTAACAAAATGATTTACAACTCAAATTTTTAGAGACGAGAGAGAARATGTTGCATCCACGTTTGATAAATTCATGGTTGCACACATGATTTTCTCAAACGACATATYGATATCAAATCTTGGMRATCTCTTTAGACTTAATTCACAGCTTAACCTGTGCTCTGTTATACTATGTTTMTTTCTTTGACCAAGCCTTTGAATCCACTTCATTGCTGACTCAGAACTTGTTGAATTGGATTTGATAGGTGGAAAAGATGAAGGACAATATTTGCCATCTCATCCAACTCGTATTTTTGTTGCATCATACCCGCATCTATATGAACCTACATTTTGGCTACAGAATTAGGTATTGGCTACAAAATAATCTTGTTTCTATAGCTATCACTTTTAGAATGCTTTTACAAAGAGAATTTATGAAAATATTAGAAAGAAATGGATTTTTTACTTGGTTTCACCCCTTGTATCTTAAAACATGATTTCATTAAAAAAATAATGGAAATGAAGGAATATAAAGTGAATTTGACTAGTACTCAGGACTGTAATAGGAAGGGTAAGTAACAAAAAGTGATGACAAAAAGAGTTATTTTTGGGGTTCAACATCAAGAATTTTTGGAATATTGAAAGTATGGACAAAACCCTTGGTGGATCCAAAACTTAAATCCATATTTGTCGCCCATGATAATTCATAATTGCATATGTCGATTTTCCAAATCTGAGATGAATTTCATGACAATTTGCATGAAATTCATATTATTGTTCTGATCTTGTTGTTATGTTGATAGGTTCTAAATGAGTTGTTGGAGTTAATTCTTACTGTGCAATTTGGAAATTTGTTGAAGAGTGTTGATGAAGATGATAGTAAGAAACTTAAGATGCTGATGTAGAATTGATGAAGAAAACTGTTGCAAATGAAGCTTTGAATTTTATGACAAATTGCATAAAATTCACAACTTTGAATTATTCCCGGGCTTGTAAACTGATGAAAAAAAATTAGCATCTCATTGATTGCTTTAAAGAGTAGTTAGAGAAAATGCATGTAGTTGCAGAACCAATAAATTTCTGTAGTTGTAGAAAATTTCTGCAATCATAGAAATTAATCATCTTTATCCAAAATTTGAAACCATGAACTGTAGTGATTGATATAGGATATTTCTTGCCATGATGACAAAATTTGAGGCTAAGCAATTTGATCACTACTGCTGAACTTATTTATGAAGTTATGAAAGAAAAAAATTGACTATCTAAATTTTGTGAAGAGTTGATTTTCTATAGACTTGTTGACGCTTGAATCCATTAGGACTGATACGACAACCTCAAGGGGATACAAATCCCCCTGCATTTTTATAGAGGTGGTACTCCTCTTTGTTTCAAGATTTTCTTGGAATTCTATATTTTTTAAAATAATATAGTACTTTGAGAAAGCCTGTCGTGATATTCAAAGAAATATAAAGATTGAAGAAAAATAAAAGTTTTGTTTTTAAAGAGAGTTCCTAAGATATGACCAATAACTTCACACATCACATATTTGAAAAAGATAAACAAAAKTCCCTCACATCCATCATAGTTAAAATAAAKATTTATGATCACATAAAATAAAAGAAGATGGTCTACACAAATAACARAACTTTAATAGAGTAAACACATGGGGAGCTCAAATAAAGATAATGATAGATCGATCTCAAATATTTTATACTCAAAACTCATAGCTATAAAATACGGTCAAAACTGATCCCAAAATAGTTCTCTTGGGATTTCTGAAAAAAATATAGAGTCTGTTAYAAAGCCTTGAAATTTAAATGCATTTGTCCTTAGGACTGAGATTGGGGCTTCCGCGGACCATAAAGMAAATATAAACAAGAAGTAAGTTGTGGAAATAAGATGGTGGGCGATGACAAAGTAACAAGACCTAAAGAATACAGGGAGAAGTTATCAKATTTCTATTAAACCTTTCTAGTCAAAGAAGCGAAGTAACTAGATGAAAAAACTGATAAAAAAAGCAAGATGTGATCAGCATGAAYTTACTATGATGGTCTCTCTCTCTCCTTTCACTTGCTTGTTGTTCTCCTTTTATTGTCCTCATTGACGGTTATAGGAACCATCTCAACTGATGCTTCTTGGCCTTCTTTGGTTAATTTGTCAATTGCCTTTTAAAACCAATCTTCAATGTAGTTTCTTATTGGTGCAACATTTATTTCATGCTTGATTTTAATATTGAACAATTCACCTTCCAAATCTCTTAAGTCATGAAACATGCCATGTATCGCCTCTTCAATATCTTGATTTTTCATGGAATAATCAACAAGTCAATTGTCTATTTCTTCTTCATTATATTCCACTATGCCATACAAATTTTCAGTTGATAACCACTTAAATATATCAACTTGTTCATCAAATTGTTACTTTGTTAGAAACATTGAATTGATAATTAACTTAGGGTCTTGTACCTCATTAGTGCTTCCCATCATATCTATCTCCGTGAGTCTTTTGAACAATTCTTATCTTTTTAGTATGGCTTCACTACATGCTTGGACAATGTTATTCAAATTCTTGATCTTTTTCCTTCCAACAAGCATTTAGATGTTTTATTCGAGTTGGAGAAGGCATATCCTCTTCTCTTCTTTTCAMTTATGTCATGTTTGAGACTTTAATTCCAAATGAMAAGACACCATTAGTGTAGAAACCTTCTTCACTCTTTAAATCAACTTGCAAATACTCATRAAAGGCATGCACCCTTGAGCCAAAAGAAACAATATTTTTTGATACCTCCCATGTTTCTGTTATCAGTGACATTCTCTTTTTAATGTTTTTCTCTACATAACTTCGGACTGCTGTGAGTAAACTTGAAGATCMTTTCAACTTAATGGAAGGTGTAGTTGGTTTAACCATTTACAAAGGACTTGGCAGGATTGGAAGAGGCATTAAGGCATTTTCCAATTCTCTGRTCTTTTTTTTAACTTATCATTTTCAACTTCCATACCATCAATAGAATCGTCGACAACATCCCCGRTTKCCCTATGGATTTTAGAAATTTGGGACGGTCGCATGTCCTTCARGTCGACCTTAGAGCRAGATTTTCCCTTTTTATTTTTCTAGTCACCTCTTTCTACAATCAACTTTTTAGACTCCTTATCAAAGACAACACTTAGAAAAGTGAAGGATTCCTCTTCACTAAAGGTCTCATTTGCAATGAATTCCAATAAAKAATTTTGTCGAGTCATATTTTCTGGATGTTCCATCACGAGAACTATTTTCTCAATATATATATCTAGCTCCATATCATCCAAAGAAAATCTTTGGATGTCATTTTCTATAATATTATCCTCTTCCTCTTGTACTAAGTTCTTCCTTTTCTTTCTCACAGGGAACTTATGTGAATTCTAGATTTTCCCAGGGGGATGATTCTTCTCTCCTCCATCACTTGAACTACTATTGATAACCTTTCTAATTGGGTGAGCCGCTAAAACATTGCTCCGAGATGTGGTATTTTTTGAAGTAACAACTGGAGACTGGGTGCTCCTTTCAATGGGACCCTTTCCTTTTTGCTTATACAACTCATTAGTACTAAGTATTGTTTCTAGGTCACCAACATCATGTACATGATTACTTTGGTTGTTACCTTTTGCTTCTTCATTTAAAATAGTCTGGATGAACAAGTTATTGAATCCCACCGAAAGCATGTGTTCTACAAATATTGTTTTAGGATCAAAGCCCTTTATCTTTTCAACATACTTTAAATTCACATTGTTGAAATGATTTGCAAACTCGTCAATTTTATTTATGTTTTTGAACATGAAATATCCAATCTTCCATGGAAAGGGGATACATTGCTCTTTCCTTTTTTCATGGAAAAAATGTATCCAGAAGTTGTATTGCCTTGCCACCTCTGTAATGAATAATTTTTCAGATACATGATATGGGAGAAACAAAGGATTTTCTTTGGAACATAATATCCTTACGACACTGTGATTCTCCATTTTTTCTATCGTTCCTTTTTTCTCTAAGAATATGTTAGCCTAGTCAGATATCCTTGAAGTATTTTCACCCAACAACAACCTTTTGAAGACTAAGAAAAAAACATTATAAACTTCATAAAAATACAGAGGGGTCTTATGTCTCCATAGTGCCTGATACGAGAAGGTAACTTGATCTATTTCACGGTTT
>JASDQU010104647.1:84077-94157 GCA_032191745.1 Picea mariana | reverse complement strand
GAATCCTCCACCATCTCGAGCAGATCTTCTCCCACTAGATAGAAGAAAGAAATGAAAAACTCAGTAGTCCACCCACTAGGACTTGGGCTTCTATATTTTTTTAAATTTTCTAGAACATATTTGATTTCCTCCAGAGTAATAGGGTTAAAGAGTGATTCGGCCTCATCCTTAGTAACCATACTAGGATAAAGGCTGGAGATCCTAACAAGTTCTGAGTATTTTGTTCTATATTTTGCTCTAAAAAATTACTTGAAATGGTTAACTGCCTCCTCTTTAATCGCCTTCTATCCGTTTATTTTGTCTCCATTGCCCAAACTTAATTCCCACACATGCTTTCAATTTCTATTGTAGCTTGCCATCTTGTGGAAGAATTTAGTATTATAGTCTCCACTATGAATCCAAGTAACCCTGTTGCGTAATTGCCAAGCATCCTCCTCCCCGTGAAGAAAATTGTTTATGTTAGTTTCCAGCACACGGAGATACCCATTGTCCTCCAAGGATAAGGATCCCTCTGCTGATTTAAATAAAAGCCGCTAGATTTTTGTTTCCCAGTTTTCCAATAACTTTTTTTTGTGTATCAATACTTCTTTTATCCAGTTCTTTGTTTGGATCTTGAGTTCTTTAAGCTTCCATACCAATCGTTGTTGTTTATTACCCTCCATTAGGAAACGAGGGTCCCTCCAAATTGAATGAACCAGAATTTTAAAATCAGACTCATGCAACCAATGAGCATTAAACTTGAATGGAAACGCCTTGTACATGGGAGCACTCTCCAATTGAATAAGTATAGGASCGTGATCTGAGATATAGGGATATTCCACCCACGATATTGAAAGGCCCATAGTTGACAAGGTTCTTTCAGATACTAAGCATCTATCAAGCCTTCTAGCAATAGCATATTGGCCAACACACCCATTGTGCCAAGTAGAGACCAGCTTGGTCGGCTTAAGATTGACCATCTTCAMGGAGGTGATTAAGTCTCTCAAAAAAAACTCAATAGAACATGGAACAAAGGATCCACCCCAGATTTTTTCCTAGGACAAAATGAAATTTAAGTCACCTACTATGATAATATTTAGGATAGTTAGGATACCKCTCTTTGMAATTGAACTCTAGAAGAGMTTTTGATCTTTACACGGCCCATAAATATTGAGGAGTGCCAACTCCTTTTTGGAAGAAACACAGCTACCTGTTAATAAAATTCTGCCAACAGTCAGGAAGGGATTTAGATCAAAAGAGATTGGATCCCAAGCAACCAGTAAACCACCAAAAGTTCCTAAAGAGTTTACAGCAGCCGTAGCCCAAGAAGGACAAAGTTGGAGCATAAAATCTCTCGCTTTTTGTTCATCCGAAAGAGTCTCTTGTAAAAACACAACGCCTGGCCTAGTACGATCCAGCAATCTAAAAACTGAGGCAGCTTTGAGGGTGTCTCCAATCCCTCAAATGTTCAAGGAAAGCAATAACATCACTTCTCCCTTTCCAGTGCCTTCATTTCTCTAAGGGCCCCTGAATCCGAGGAAGTAGGAACATTGTCGCCTGCTTTATGACTAGAACTCGCTTATTTCTTCCATGAGATTATTGTTTTGATTAGTCATAGTTCTAAGGCCAAACCTCGTGACCAAGTAAAGGCTTTACCCCCCTTTCCTGTAAGCTGAGAGGAAGAGGAGCCAATATCCATGTTTGGGTCAACAGATTTCTTTCCTAGGAAGATAGGTAGTGGCTAAGGGATTTGGGCCGCATTAAGGCTAGGTAATAGGGAATCGAGGGTTACATAGATACTAGAGTCCTCCTCCTCTACCTCTCTGTAGCCTTGCTGAATCGATGAGAATTTGACCATGTCTTCCAAAGAATAATCTGAAGACACACGATTACTATCGGAAAGGGTAGAAAGGGAAGGATCTAGATGGCACAGCGGAGGAGGAGACCAATGGTTGGTTGAAAGGAGAAAAAGTACCGGATAGAGGAGCATCTTCAGTAATGGTAGGAATGGATGGACTCCTGGGAAGAGAAGGATTTTTCTACAAGGAGGTTTCAGACTGTTGAATTGGGGAGGAGAACCTAGGAAAGGGAGCATCAAACAGAGGGTTAAGAGTGGAGGAAGACGGAAGAGTGGAAAGAGGGGGTTTTGAGGGTAAGCACACCTACCTAGGAATGGATTTCTTTGATAGGGTGTAATCAATAACCATTATGAGTTATTTATGGCCTCCTTCTCCTCACAGGACAGGGATTTAAACAATAGAGGACAGAGCGATTGTAACTTACCAGAAAGGCTAGAGTCATGATCAAGCAGAGAAGAGGAAGAGACTCCCAAGGATTCATGGAAGAAATCCAAAGAGGCATTAGCTTCAGTATAAGCCGGAGGACTCCTCTGTAGTTCAAAATCTTCAGATAGATCCTCCAGGAGCTTCCCCTTATAGTCACGAAGAAGGTGACCCATTTGACGGCACAGGTTGCAGCGGAAGGGTAGACCAAGATAATCCAGTGACTGAGAAATCTTTCATCCTCTCCATTCTATCTCTATAGTTTCCAGAAAACCACTGAAAATGTCCAACTCCACTAGAACTCTACCCATCTTCCGCATCGGGGAACTAAGAGATTTGGAGTCCAGTGCAATAAATCTCCCCAAAGTATCACCAATAGCCTGTAAGGATCCTTCATTCCACAAATACAGTGGGAGACCTGGTAGGAGTACCTAGAGATGTTTTAACTGAAAGAACTCCGTATCAGGATTGAAAGTAATTCTCCATCATTTCAGCATAAGACTACTACCCCCAAAGACCCAAAGAGAACTCAATAAGAGGGTTACATCCTCAGGGGAGTTACAGATAAACCCAAGCCATCCTTTAGTGAGAAATATAACCTCAGGATAATAACCAAGGTGAGAAACCCACTGGTGCTTTATCCAATCCTCAAGAAATCCTTTACTTAATGACTTATAAGATAAACGACCTACTAGAGAGCAGAGAACCATTTTTTAGGTGTCTTCTAAGCCCACGTCGTTGCCTATACCAAGCACTTGGCCTTCTTGTTGGATTTCCACATCTTTCGGTGAAAAGAGGCAGATTGGACCTGAGCACCTGGTTCCCTAAGTCCTCACAAAGACGACAAAGAAAGGTTCAACAATCGTGTAGGCACAAAGGTCGATGGTGTACTTGTCCTACAACCATCTGAGGGAAAGGGGGCAGACTCTAGAGAGGTTGAATGTTGCAGAGTGAGTTGAGGAGGACTACAAAGTAAGCTAGTCGAGTTAGAAGGATTATTTAAAAATGTTGCACCGCCCGAAGACCCCTTCTACAGCTTGTCCACTGAATCGAAAATCCCCACTTGCCTCCAAATTTCCTCATCCTCCGGGCTCATAAGAGTCTTTAACTTATGTTCCATATCAATAATGGAGACTCTACCCAAAAAAGTCCACAAAGGCTAGTCAAACACTGTCACATTGTAGCTGACAAGCAATCAGACCAAGTAGCACAGTCTAAAAGGTCTGCGATCCCAGGAGTTTGTCCCACTCCTTTTCAAAACACAAGTAATAAGATACTAGATGCCCCACCCACTTGGGAATAGGGAAACGGAAATAGAGGGATCGACCAGTGGATGACCCAAAGAACAACAAAAAACCATTCTACTAGAGTAAACAGTGAGCTTGGGAAAGGGAAACTAGAGACAGACAAAACAGTTAAAAACATTGAGTGCATGAGAAAGACAAGTCAGTAAAAAAACATTGAGTACTATATTGGCTTCTAAACCGACAAAAAACAGATATAAAATGGAAGAACAACAGTCAGTATCCAAACTTTCATTCAACACTGGACATGGAAAGAGAGAAGTTCTGCAACATATTTGAAAAGTCTTCCCGCCCAGTAACCCTTGGCTCCATCCCCTCCCATAATGACCTGTAAGATTGAATTATGAGACTTGTATTATACATTGTCACATCCATGATTTGTAATAACTGTGAGGTCTCGTAGTTTGATTTTGAAGTATATCATCATTACTATGACCTATATCCTATGCACTTTTTAGGTTTTGATGTCTCTACATATGTGTTATTTATCCTTGGTAATGCATAGAACCAATCCTTGGTCAAATTTTATGTGTATTCATGGCACCTATATTTGGAATAGAACCCTCGGGACCTGAGCTTTTACAAGCAAATGCAAAATACATGCCTCTGTTTTAGAATCCAGGATAGTTGAAATTCCTCATGTCTTTTCATAATTATATTTGATGAATTTATCAATGATCCAATGGTTTTCTATGGGGGGTTATTCTTAGGAAGGTTAGTAGACAAAACTTCATTTTTTTTTACCAAGGATTTAATTTCAAATCCTTATTTAAATCATGCAAATCAAGGTCTCCATTTGAATATCATGGAACTGTAAATTTGTTCTTATCAAGGTTTACCCACCTAGCTTCCAAAAAAATGTAAGAGTGGTTTGTTTTTCTAATATGTCGACTCTGAGTTAGTTATCAAATCTGATAAATTCATTCCTGAGCCAAATCGTGTGCTTTCACCTGAATTTGTAAACAAAACAATTGACAATGAAAAGATACTCAAGAGTTAAATGTTTCAAAGAATCACTTGAGATAATATACACAACATCAAGAGGGTTTTGATCTCTACAACCTTTATTAAAATCTATGATGTGAATGATCATGAGTTTGAACAAGAGGGATCTTCTTTTAAGTTGAAACCTGAAAATGATTCTAAGGACAAGTCAAAATCGTAAATGTCTAGTTTTCCTTTGTACATATATTTATTGTTTTTTTATGTGTATACCCCAATTATATTTTAAAATAGACATAGATCTTAGTTCATTCTCTTTTGATTTTATTGTTTTGATTGTTTCTTTTTTAATTAATAGTAAAAATTTTAAATTTAGAACAACTACAAAATCATAGATTATGTAGTCGTTCCTAAAATATTTAAGTTATTAATATATTTTTATTTTGTACAGGTGTCAAAAAAATTGTTGCAAGGTCTATTATGGTGGGATATCAAGTGTAAATATGACAAGCAAAATCGATCAAGATTTGGTGCCAATTTACAGTGAGTTCTAACGAGTTTGTTACGATAACAATTTCTTGTTATGGCTATCTTCTAGTCCAGTTTCTATTTGATTCGAGAAGCTATAATGTAATAGATGGGATCAGATCTGGTTGAATTATAAAATAATCTTGTCTTATTTTTAAATTATTATTTTGTATTTTCAGAACCCTATTTAGTATAAATAGGGTATGAAGTTTTTGTTGTAAAGAAGGGGGGGGGAAGAGAAAACATTTATGCAAGAGTAAGTACTCTTTGCATTGTTATAAGGGTGATTTCTCTTGTAGAATGTTAACTATCTATTGAACCAGCAAAGGGAGAAGTCTTTATTCTTCCAACCATTTGGAGCATTGTTGTCAGTTTTGGGGATTTAATAAAGGGATTATGTAGTCTTTGTTTATTCTTGTTCTTGATGGGTATGAATTATCTTTTCCAACACTATTGTTAGAATAGAATAATTTGTGCTTGTTTTTTAAATCACCTCCAAGCTATATTGTAGGATTGGACGGAGATGAATTTAGGGTTGAATATTGCATTTGAGAAGGCTTTTATGGATTTAGTTGCATAGCTATCTATTGACTTAGTGTTATATTTGTTTTGGTATTATTCTTGTCATTCTTTTTGGACGGTTCCGGTGTATTAACATGATCTAATGGATTAAATGCATTTCCATTTGAATTAGATATATGTACAATAGATATATGATAATTATTTATCAGATAATTATTTGTACATATTTGTTTAAACAAGTGGCAGATCCTAGAACAATTTCTCTGATCTGTTAACTCCATTTTATTCTAAGTTCAATGTTGGTTCATATTTCATTATATATCTCTTGATTGGGAAGAGGTCTATATCTTTTCCTAATCAAGATAGAATAGATTTATTTTGTTTTTTTCATTTAGACTAGGATACATTTACATTTAGTTTAATTCGTTGCATTTCTTTAATTCTTCTTTCACATAAGCAATCATCCTTGTGGCTTGGTTGAGCCCTCATTTTAGCTGACTTATTTAGTTTAGGTTTGTTTAGTTTATATTTGATTAACTTTTAGTTTATGTTAGTTTTAGGAAAATGGTAACTGGACCCATTGAAAGTAGTCAGGATCACCATACCAAATGAAAAAGGGTCTAATTGAGACCCTAACCAGGTGATTTTCTCAATGTTGATCATGGTCAATTCTGGCCATCAACAATCCTTTAGCCCCTTCTTTCTATAAAATGAGGGACATACCCTTCTTAGGGTCAATGAACCTGAAAACCCAAAAGATGAGGAAACGAACGGGAAAAAGTGTGGAAAGTAGTAAGTATGAGTAGGAAATGTATGATGACCCTTCAAGGAGACCCCCCAGTAGAAACCCTTTTCCCAAGGGTGGTCAACTTACTAGGATACCATGACAACAACCAAGGTGAAATAAGGAAAAAATTATAATTTCCAAGAAAACATTCCATAATCAAGAAAGGACTCTTTGCAATATGCTCAGATGCTTCAAATATTAAAGTAACACTTACCATGAGAGAATGGACTTGTTACCTCATGAAGCAAGAACTATTGTCTTCTATGGACCAAGTTGGTGTGGCGGATGTTTCTCTACTGGTTATGATGATTGGTGATGTGTGGTGGAGAGGAGGGGCTCTTCCTTCTCAATTTGAGCTCCGTTGGTTAATATGGATCTCGACACTCCATGTATGCTACATGTGGGCCTTGAGACATCATCTCCTTAGTTACCCCTAGGTTGGGGGGGTAACATTCACAATCCTCATTTTCATGAAACAAAATTTTTGGTTGTCCTTCTAATATTTCATAATCCACCACCGAGAAGATATACTGGTCAAAACTCCTCTCCCTCATGAATGTAGTTGAAATAAGACCAATATTTTGAACTACAACATTGTTTCAGTTGGAAGCAGTGAAAATGAAAATATCATAACCTAATCCCATTGTACCTATCTCATTTCATATTTCCCATGTGTAGAATTTTTCGAGGAGCATCCAAAAGAGACACATCATCTCAGGAAAACTGGATCCTTTCCTTCTCCATTGTCTTGAATTAGTAATTTTGGACAATTATCATGTGGGTTAGTTATTTTTTTGATTGAAACAATTGTGGCTCCATTTTCTCTCTCATCCATTGCATTATCCAACAACTCTCTTATAGCTCCCAGATCCCATTAATGAGAGATAGCATTAGCATGAAGGTATGAGGAACTCACTCGAATAATATCCTCAACCAATTCTTCATCTTTAGATGAATATGGTATATATAAATGTTCCAATAATTCCAAAATTGATGATGCCCAAAGGAGAAGGAATATCAAAGGACTCATGGGATTGTTCTACACAATTCATGACTTGTAGGGTTGATGAATCCTCCTATTTCTCGTTGATATTTGAGGATATTAATTCCAATAAATGAAGGTATTGCTTCTCCTCCAACTTCGTGTGCATGGTCCAAACATATGAGAAGTATATGGGAGGATATATGAGAGGTATGTGTTGTCTTATCATTTTGTCTCATTTCCTATGAGATTCTATCACCATCTTCCCTAATCGAGACCTCGGTGTCCATACAAAGAGATGCACATCCTCATCTCCAAAAGTTTCCATTTCACATCTAGAGATGAGGTGTCTCTTCCATAGACAGTCCCTGCCAAATTAGACATGCAATGAGACTATGTTACTGTTATCTTTGGTGGGTGAGGTTACGGATAACCTAGAAAACACATTTATAATCCTACCCTGGCTCACACTAGTTTCCTCATTGGAATCACCATTTTCTTCATATTACCAATTGGATTCAGAGCCTTCATATTCTTCCTCATATTCCCAATTGGATTCAAAGTCTTCGTATTCTTATTCATATTCCCAATTGGATTCATATTATTCATATTCTTCTTCATATTCCCAATTGAATTTAGAGTCTTCATCTTCTTCTTCATGTGAAATTATTTGTTTTTCCTCAATTTTTGTAGTACGTTCAAGTTTAATGTTTTTCTCATGTTTGTACTTTTCAACAACTTTATAAATTGACCCATGTACACAATCAATGAGTTCATTATTTAATTCATGAATCATGTTGATTATAATATCGGAAGATGCATCCATGATACATAAAACAATTATGAAATGATAGGTAAATTATTTTTTAGTAGTTCAGTAAAATAAATTTTCACCTAGTCATTAAATTTTTTTTTCGATTGGTAACAAATTTTTACGAAGTTATTTTAACAAATACATGTTGATTTGAAAATATGCTAACTCACAAATCTCTCTCTTGTATATCATGATTCTATATGTAGAATTTTTTCCATATTTTGACGGTTTCATAAGTCTTCTTATAACTTCCATCTTCCTCAAAGTGCATCATTGTATTCCATCGCATTCAATTTGCACCAACACTTAGTTCATTTTTTATTTCCCGTGGGCTTGCGCATATTGTCTTATTAAATTCCAAAACTCTGCTCTCATCAAAATACACGCCATGTTCTGTGACCCTCATATTGCACTATACTTAGAATATTTTCAAACTTTTCACCGCGGGTATGGACCACTTCCCCGATTCACTTGATTATTATCGCTACAATTCTGACCGACCGACTTATGACACTTAGTAATTTTCAAGAAACGTTCTTTACTCTCTGGTAATTCAATACTTAGCCTATTTTTTATTTCATCGTGGGTTTGCAGGTCATAACTCTTCAAAATATTTGTAGCCCTACGTTTGACCCATACAGACGCATACTTAAACATTTATTGGGTTAGCGGACAATGGGTTCATCTTGATTCAAATATCTCTTGACATCCCCATATTATCCTTTGTTGTAATACGTATTGTCTTGTCAGTTTCCTCGAGATATATTTAATGCTAATTTTAGGGAGGATAATATCTAATTAAAATATTGAAAGGTTGTTATTAATAGCATGTTTTCGAGGAAATTCTCCATTAACTCAAATTTAATTCACACTAATATTTCCCTTGAAAAAAGAGCTTCAATTTGTATTATTGAAAAGGAGTTTACTTCAAAATTTACACCTCAAAGTGACTATACAAGAGTCTGCCAACTTCATCAAACAAGACAACAAGAATAAGAGAACAATTATGTGGTGATACTCTGAACTTGTTTGGGCGGGAGGACCATAGATTCTAGTGTTCAAGGTCATACTAGTATTATTTGTCATTGTCATTACTATAAAGTAATTATGGACATTAGGCATCACCTTAGCAGGTTGCATACCAAAAGGTTTTGATTCCAGAGAAATACTTTTCTTGTGTGTAGATAAATTTGATTAGAATCGAAGGATAATCCAAATCCAAGGTGAGTCTCATGTTTATATATATACTATCATTATTTAAAATAATTCTAAAACTTCCCAAGTCAATAATCACGTTAAAAGAAGATCCTGAAGGAAATAAACAGTGGATTGGAACTTTTACAGGAATATCTTGAAGATCCTGCAACAATGCCTAAAGACCTATCTAATATTCAGGTTAGTTTAGTGAAAACCCCTTATCGATAGATAGCATATATTTTCTCCAGATTGACAGGTTAAGACTCTACAGAAACTATTTCTCGGTTGGCTCTTTATATTTTACATTTTATAGTTCATGAACAATCAATCTTCGACTGGGCTAAGATCATTTCTGGAGAAACCTCTTCACAATTATCAAATTTCAAGAAAAATAAGAGATTTTATATGTCCTCATATTTAATATTTTATATCACCTATTGTCACGTGTTTAAGGGTTTGAGTGTGGGAAGATGAATTGAATTTAAAATCTACCCAATACCAATGTGGTACAAAGCCTTGTGGAAACAAAAGGCTACACACTATTTTTATGAAGTTTATAACACATTTGTCTCTTATTTTAAGAAACTTATCTTTGGGTCAAAAGCATCCAGAGTATCCTTGGAAGCATCAACTTTCCTGGATAAAAAGGGAAGCATTGAAAATATGGAACACTATAGTGTTGTTAGAATCTATTGTTCTCGTGAAAGACCTATTTATCTCCCATACTATGTTTATGATAAAAT
>JASDQU010104647.1:51216-67701 GCA_032191745.1 Picea mariana | reverse complement strand
TTTGTGCTTCTGAGGTATGAATGAATATTAGTTATGGTATGTAAGATGCTTAGTTCTTAATCTGTCGAATCTAATCTATCTCGTTGTCACTAAGTATTGGATTATCAAAGATCTAAGTACACACTGTGATGCTCTGTTCTATCTATGAAGTATCATAAGGGTTTCATATTGATGAATAATCTATGCTAAGTGATTGCTAAGTGTTATAATCACAGATCTGTGTCCCAGCTAAGGTTGCAGACACCTAAGTCTTGCAACCACCCCTGCCTCTATCTCGGGTGAGACTTCATCTGCTTCGCAGGTATTTTCGAAAGGGATGGTAGCTAGGGTTTTGTTGGTGCGTTGTTGTAGCATTGAACCCTGGGTCTGCCCCTGTGCCAAAAAATGGTTCCATTGCCGGGACCCGAAACTGTGATTGCTAGGAACTGAGCAGAAGAAGCTTTGTGCAAAGATTCGTACTGAAATTGTGAAAGCTTTGTGCGTGGATCTATGCCCTAGTGCGCAGTGATATACTTGATCTAAAAAGCTCTGTGTTGAAGAAGGAAGGACAGATCTTAAGGAAAGAAGTCAGATCTGCAAGAAAAGAGGATGATACTGAAGAAAAGATATGTAAGCTCTGTGCTCCCATAAAGGTAAAAATAGTTAAAAGTTCTTAGATCTGGAAGCTTTGTGCCCTGTAGAAGTAAAAGAAGTAAAAAAAAAATGTTTCTAAAGTATGAATTTAGGTATGCTTGATAGATTTTGTCCTAGCTTGAAAACTAGGGCATTTTTAGATGAAAGAATGTTTGATACGAATAGATCTGATAAGAATAATGAAAGATATGTTATACCTATGCATAGAAAGAATTTTTGGACTAACCAATGTATGCAGGATCCTAGAAAGAAATTTTTGCAAGTTAGCCATTATGACCCTAGCAAGCAGTACAAGAAAAGTTAGGGATCATTGAGGAGGAAGAGAGGATTAACTCTTTGTTACAGTTGCAGAAGACCTGGACATCTTGCTAACGAATGCTCTGGGAGAAACCCTAGTTGCCTCTGTTGTAAGGCTATGGACCATGAAGTATTGGATTGCCCTAGAATGATTGCTAGACTTGAAAATCTGAATATGGAGCAAGAAAACCTTGAAGGAGATCAAGAGACTAATATTATAGAAGAACCTCGAAAAGAATCAGAGATTATATTGCTAAAAATGAAAGAAACCCTGGATGAACATAAAGATGCCAGTTTGTCAGAGATCTTCAAAGAAAAGGAGAAAATCTAAGTAAGAATAGGAGACTTCAACATTTACTGTGCTCTGGATGAGGGAACACAGATGAACATTATGACAAAAAGTACTTGGGAAACCCTAGGAAGGCCTGCTATGGTTCCTTCACTAGGAAAAATAGGGTTGTTTAAAGGAAAAATGGTAACCCTATGTGACAGGATTACCCGGATAGCTATGAGTACTCATAGAGCTTCGACAGAGGAAGAATTCAAAGTTATTAAATTTATTGAGGACTATGCCCCATTTCCAGCTTTGTTAGGCAAGATCTGGATTGAAAAAGACCATATCTGGAGAAAAGAAGAAAAGGAAACCCTAGAATGGAAGAAGCAAGAACTCATGGAATTTATGACTAGAAAGATCACCTACTTGATGGAAGAACAAGAGAATAGATCTAAGATATTGAACGCCAGGGACTTGGATGTTGAAGCTATAAGAGCATTAGAGGAACCACAAAAGACTAAAAAACCTAATCCATATGATGAAGGAGTATTACCCTTGGATCTGAAGAAAGAATCTCAGCATTGCGAAGTGACTATGTCGAGAGAAGATAAGGATCGGAATGGAAAAAGGATGACCAAGATGAAGCTTACTAAGAAGCAAGCTAGGAAGCTAAGTAAGAAGAGGGCCAAGATTGAAAATTTACAGAAGATTCTAGAGGAAACTTTGCAGAAGGAAAAATCATAGGAATTGAGCTTCATCGGGATATCAGAACGGCGACATACGGCACTTTTCCCTGGCGAAGCAATATAGTCATTGGATCGATATACCCATTTGACTTCCACCCTGAATGGACAGAAAAGCATTAAAGGATCACCACCGGACCGTTGGACCATGCCATAACGGATGGATAAACGTTCATTAAATCTTCATACCCATTGCAAGCAAACCATTGAAGAATTTCCTATTTAGCTCATCGCGTCGTGCCCGAAGAACACTTTTTCCAACTGAAAAATCAAAGCCCATAGAACTAGTGATTGTCTACAGTGATCATTGCAAGAAGATTTTTCATCCTAGTGCAGTATTTTGAGATCATCGTGACCCTAATTATATTTCCCGAGTGCGTATGTCCGACAATATCACCGAACTTGAGGAATCCATCACAGAGTCCCTTCTCAATTTAATGACTGAGAGAATCATGTCGGAAAGGCGAATTTCCACTGGAGTCCAAGCATCATCGACAGGAGGAGTGCAAGCCTCCCCTTCGACTACTCGAGCAGGAACATCTCGAGTTGGTGCAGAGAGAAGAACTAAGCATAAGGACGACATATCCAATGTGAATTTAGTCCCATCCATCCTACCAACTTACATAACCCCTCTGAGTGGTGAGATTAACAAGGACAATGTCCCTAGAGACTTTGAATACACTCTAGTCACTGCATATCTACCGAAAGGAGTATGCACCTACCATGCAGATCAAGACAAGGTTACAGCATTGAAGTTTTGCGACTTCAACCTAGGGGACCGTAAAGCTTATAGCATGCTCACCCCGTATAAGTACTTGACAAGAACTAAGGGAAAGAATTTGAATCTCATCCCTCGGCAATGGATGATGAATCTCACGCAGTCTACTTTGCTCAATGTTATGAAAATACCGCATTTCGGCAGACACCGGGAGGTGAATGCTTGTGTACAATTGTTGCTAGCAAGTTACCACAGAGGATACCTATGGTTATATCATCACATAACTGTTGATACGGAGTGGATCAATAGGATCACTGGGCTTAGCATGCAGGGCCCTGATCCCCATGAGTACTATCCTGGAAAGACCACAGACCGCGCTCTTGCACAGAAGATCAAAGAAGCCTATGGCGATGTTGAGAAAGGTGTGAGAGGCTACAAGGTAGCTTCTATTGAAAGTGGTGCAGTGCACCTCGCATGCCAATTGATCGTAGGGAAGTTGGTACGCAAGAATCGACCAACACAAGTATCTGGCTTTGTAGTTGACCTCGCAGGAAATTGCACAGAGGGACTATAGATAAACTAGGCGAAGTACCTGGTGAATCAACTGGAGATTGACTGGCGAGAATCGCAGGATCAGGGGCATGAATTCCATTTTAGATGGCTCCTATTATTGATCGCTTTTGTTGCATGGGAGCTACCGGAAGGCGAAACCTTCCAGGACCTTGATCCCTTTGAGCCACTAGCTGTGAAGTTCAGTACATTATGGTACTCAAATGAAATGAGCAAGCAATGGAAATCGAATGTCATTTTCCATGTGTACTATAACCAATTGAAAGCAGCCATAAGGAGTGAACCTCGCATAACCCTGAACACTTTACAGACATTCTGACCTCTGATAAAGTTCAGCGTGGACCGCCACTTTATATACCTAACCCCACGTGCTAATGAGCACTCGAAACAGCTTCAGTCCTATTATAAGCTGACAAAAGAATATCTGGAAGAGATTACCAAGGAATGGTTGGTGAACCTCCTTGTTTCAGTAGACACCGCAGAAATGTTCGACATCGACAGCCCCGGAACTGCACAAGATACACCTGGGTCGATTAAGACAAAGAAAGAAAAATTGACGAAGAAGAATGAAGAAGTCTAGGATGTTGACAACCTATCTGTAAGGATGGCTTCCATTACACCAGATGAATAAGGTGATATAGAAACTCAGAAATTCAAAGTACCACTGCCTAGGGATGAAGAAGACTCATCGAAGAAAAGGAAGGTCTCACCTATGAAATCTTCCTCCAAAAAGAAACCAAGATCCCCTATAACCAAGATGTGAACTGCCCTCACGTTGGATGACTTTGATTTCATTGTTGCAGTGGTCAATGATGCTTCAAAGGAAATCATAGAGAAGCAGGAGGCGAAGCAAGAACAAATGTATAGCCAAATTGAGATCACGCTCCAAGGAGTACAACAAGCATTCCAGTCTAGATGAGCAATCTCTACTACACCTCTGCCAGAAGGAACAACAGAAGTGGGATATGAATCAGTTCAGCTCCGCAAGATTGTTGATGTAGTCGAAGTACGCCTTCGACATGCTCAGGAAGAAAAATCACAGGCCGCCCAGGCCCTCAAGAAAGAACAAGAGGAAATTATTGAACAATGCCAAGATGCACAACAAGAGAAGAATTCTCTCCAAGCAAAATTTGAAGAAGACAGAGCGAAGATCCAAAAAGAGAAAGAGCAGTTGCTCACAAAGAAGATAGGAATTGAATAAGCAGTCAATAGATAATTTCTCTYTGTGACCGGCTTAGAGAATAAGGCGAAAAGCCAATAGAGTGCCAAGTGACAAAGCTGGTTGAAGTTATTCAGCAACTTCAACAAAGGGTCATGGAATTAGAGCTTTAGACCATACCATAGACTCTGCAAGAAGTGCGCGACCAATGATAATTGAATGCTCATAGTGCAGTTGAGAGGATTAAAATACTTGTTGCAGAATGTAAATAGCTAAGCAGCAGAAGCACACAGATATATGAAAAACTATCTGAAGACCCAAAGTTGAAGAAACTGGAGTCCCAACTCCAGGAAGAAAAGCAGCACGCAGATATAGTTTAGGCGTAGCTTAAGATCGTGTCACCCATAGAGAGGATGAAGAGATCCTAGGAACAGCGCACTGCCCAACAACTCGTTCTTACCACGTAGAAGAGAGTGATGGAAGTCACCGAGAAAATCCAGCCGAGCTAGGAGGCAGCCTACCTACTGTTTGAAGAAATTGAAGGCCAAGGAACACTACTAGAACAAGTAGTTGTTACAGTTGAGCAACAACTGGAAGGACCTATCAGAGAAGCGGTTGTTTAGGAATTCGTTGAGAAAGAAGCAGTAGCACATAGACAAGGCGAAGTAGCTCAGGCCAAGCTTGAGACCTTCGAGGCAAACTTACCCAGACCTGAGTGACTCAGGATGAGTCACAGGTGAGTGTTGGGGGCCTGTTGTCCCTTGAACAAGTTTTGAGGAACACTTGATCATATTTGACCATTTTTGGGACTTCAACGGCTTGTCAAAGATGGAGCGCAATGTGAATCGAAAATCATGGAATCTAGACCCCTTTTTGGGTCCTTTTTGGGTTTTGGGGGATAATGTAATGGGATTGGGATGTCGTCCCATGGGTTTACCCATGTTTAGGCCTATTTTGTATGTACATATAGATGTCTAGGCCATATAGAGGAGTAGCGGATGATATATCTATGTGATGTAGGCTAAGTGCCAAGGGTTGAATCTGTGTGAACAAGTCTTTGTGCATTTTGTGTAAGACTTGCAGAGCTGAGTGCAATTCCCTGTGAGAGATTGTAGAAGGACTTGTGTTGTGGTGCAAGGAAGAAGGATCTAGCGAGTTGCGCAGATCTTATGTACATAATGCGATGCTCTGTTCTATCTGCGAAGTATCATAAGGGTTGAATATTGATGAATAATCTATGCTAAGTGATTGCTAAGTGTTATAATAACATATATGTGTCCCAACTAAGGTTGTAGACACCAAAGTCTTGCAACCACCCCTGCCTCTACCTCGGGTGAGACTTCATCTACTTCGTAGGTGTTGCCGAAAGGGCTGGTAGCTAGGGTTTTGTTGGTGTGTTGTTGTAGCGTTGAACCCCGGGTCTTCCCCTTTGCCAAAATTCACCTCAAATGAGGATAAATATCTGATCTTTCGGAATGGTCCCTATTTTATGGTCCCTTAAGGCCTGTATCTCAATAAGTGGATACCAAATTTTGTTCCAGAAGTGGGCGTTCCAAGGGTTGTCCTAGTGTGGGTTAGGTTGTCGAATCTCCTAGTGCATTGCTGGAACTGGAACTCTTTGAAGCACATAGGAAATGACTTGGGTAAATTTATTGACCAGAAAAATAATAAGGATCAATATGACTATTCCCGAATTTGCGTCGATGTCGATCTAGAGGTGGGACTCCCAGGGGCAATAAAAATCAATGTCGACAGTTGGACTCACGTGCAAAAGCTATATTATGAGCATCTTCCTTTCAAGTGTCGAAAATGCCATGTTTACGGTCACTTCACCAAGGGTTACCCGATAAATGGAGAGGTGGATAAAGGGAAGGAGGAAGGCTGGAATCAAGTCAAGTGGTCAAAGATCTCCCATAAAACCCCCAAATATGGGGCTCCAAATGGAAAAGGTCCTCAGCAGGCTTCTATTCAGCAAATCCCTCCCTTAGATGGTCAAGAAAACAAGTTCAGACCCTTAAGCTCAGCTTCAGAGGAAACCAAGGAGGTCGAAATGAAAAACAAAGCGTCCCCAATAAAAGGGGCCCCCTCAAGCCCGAGGCAAGGAGAAAGTTCCTCAAAAAGACCTAAGGAAAAACAAATAGAAGTTGAAGAGGAAGAACAAGACTCGGAGGAATCAGAGGAGGAAGGAGAAATAGGGGAAACACAAACTTCAGCTAGGAGATCGACAAGAGGTCAAAAGTCTGCCCAAGAAAAGAGAGAACAAGAAACCTAAAAATATAAGCTTCAGGGTAGTCAACAAACCCTTGAGAAATTGTTGGCAAAAACCCCAAAGATGACAAGGAACCAGACCTAGGGCTCCAAGGGAGCTCACCACACCCAAAAAACTAATTGATGAAGGTTGTCTCCTGGAATTGCGGAGGTATGGGTAGCAAAGTGACAAAAGAATCCATAAGAAGCCTTCTGAGGATAGAAACCCCAGACATTCTACTAATTCAGGAGACAAAAATGGAGGACAAAGACTTCCTCCAAATAAGTAAGAAACTCTGGAATAAAGGTGGAGGATTGGTCGTCTCTGCTCGAGGAGCCTCGGGTAGGTTGGGTTCTCTTTGGAATAACAACAAGTACTCGTTGGTCGTGGAGATTCTTAATGCTCACTGGTTTTTCTTGAAACTCCAACATCTTGATACAAAGGAGGTTTTCAGCCTCTTCAACGTGTATGTCCCAATAAATGCAGGGGAGAAAAAGGCATGCTGGGATTCCATCAGAAATCTGGCAGAAATAGATAATATGGAAAATGTCATCATCACTGGTGACCTCAATCTCACCTTGTTTTTGTTAGAGAAGCGAGGAGGCAGCATTGTCAGAAATCCATCAAGGGAATGGGTGGAGGACCTCATGCAAGATTGGGACTTTCTCGACATCAAGCCCTCCAATGGTAAGTACACTTGGTCAAATAAAAGAGTCGGACCTGGCCATATTGCCGCAAGGCTAGATATATTTCTCTTTCAAATTTCTTTCCTTCTTTTAGGATTAGAGGTTAGAATGCATATTCTCCCTTGCAGTGTTTCAGATCACAAACCTATTAAGCTTGAACTCCTAGCCCAAAAAGATATAGGCTCTATACCTTTCAGATTTAGTCCATTATGGGTCAAGGACCCAGACTTCATGAACAAGGTTAAGGAAAGTTGGAGGATGTTAGTCAAGGTCTCTTTCTTCTTCGTATGGGAGGAAAAGCTCATAAGAGTGAAAGTTGTCCCAAAATTTTGGGCTAAATCCCTCCCTAATCCAGCTTCTGAAAGAAAACATGCCCAATATAGTCTTGAGCTCCATCATTTACAAACGGAAAACACAGAAATCACAAATGAAATTCTGGACAGGGAGGCAGACTTACAGCAGAAGTATCATAAGGCATGCCTTTCGGACGAAGAATATTGGAGACAAAAATCTCGTAGTATTTGGCTTAAAGCGGGAGACATACATACTTCCTTCCACAAGCAAGCCCAAGTGAGAAGAAGCTTCAACTCCATTTCAGAAATTAAAGAAGACGTCATAACGCACAAGGACTTCATTAGCATTAAAAGGGAATCTTTCTCTCATTTTAAAAACCTTTACAGTGAAGAAGGGGTGATGGATCAGAATACCAATTTCTTAGATATGGTTCCTTTAAAGATCACCTTTAGGATGAACCAGCTTCTGGAAGCTAATGTCACTAAAAAAGAAACTAAGGCTACTATCTTTGCTATGGATCCCGACAAAACCCCCGGACCGGACGGTTTTACTACCAGATTTCTTCAAACTTGTTGGCAGATAGTTGAAAAGGATTTGCATAAAATGGTTTTGAAATCCCAAGCCTGTCCAAAAATTGGGGGCAGCACTAACTCTGCCTTCCTTGCCCTCATCCTTAAGGAAAAGGGAGCCAATGCCTTCAATAGATTTCACCCTATCTCTCTATGTAACATTGGTTACAAGCTGATAACCAAGGTGATTTCCAACAAATTGAAAAGTATCCTCCCTGCTATTATCCCGGAGAATCAAGGTGGTTTTGTTCATGGGAGATAGATCATGGATAACTTTATCTTAGTACAAGAGGTGATACAATCAAGCCTGCATCGAAAAGAAAAGGGTATGGTTTTCAAACTTGATCTAGAAAATGCCTTTGATCGTGTTAGACACAGTTTTCTCTTGGATGTTATGCACAAGTTTGGGTTTGGGATTGATTTCATCAATTGGATTTGGGCTTGTATCTTTGAACCTTGGATCGCTCCTCTGGTGAATGGGCGAGCAGCGGAATTTTTCAAAGCTACGAGAGGGCTTCGGCAGGGGTGTCCCCTTTCTCCCCTCCTCTTATTCCTCCAAGATATTGTCCTAAGCTTTTACCTGGACAAGAAGAAGTTAGACGAAGATATCATGGGCCTTAACATTGCGAGAGGAGTTAAAAATATAAATCATGCTCTGTTTGTCGATGATTCTTTGTTGCTGGGCATAGCCTCTGTGCTTTCGACTTCAAGATTCAAAGATGTGTTGGATGATTACTATGATGCTACGGGAAGCATCCTAAATAAAGGAAAATGCCATATCTATTGTTGGAACATTTCTTCCAGTGCCCTCAGTTCCATTTCCAGATGTTTGGGCTTTGCTGCCTCTTCCAACTGGTCTTCTTTCAAGTATCTGGGCCTCCCAATATTCCATAAGACTACCTTCAGAAGAGACTAGCTCCCACTGCTAGAAAAATTCAAGCTCAAGATCTAGGCCTGGGGCTTCTCTTAGCTCAACCTTGCTGGAAAATCAATGCTCATCAAGGTTGTTCTCAGCAGTCTTCCAATTTTTCAATTCTCTTTTTTGCTCGCTCCTATTTTCATCCTTAGGAAAATGGAAGATTTCATTTGAAAGTTCTTTTGGAAAGGCGATAAACAAAATGAGAAGAGAATCCCCCTTGTAAGCTGGTAAAAATTCACCAAGCCCCTGTTGTAAGGCGGACTGAACTTCAAAGACCTCTTCACTCAAAACGTGGCAATGGGAACAAAAATAATTTGGAGGCTTGTCGCTCTTAATCCTGGTTGGGTGCAAACTACTCTGTGGAAGAAATACTTTAGCGGTCAAAGGAAACGTTGCCTCGATAGTCCCCTCTCAAAAAATGGATCGCAATTCCTCAAACTCTGTGCCAAAGCCACTCCGTTGATCAATCTCCATGTGTTCTGGATTTCGGGTAATGGCAAACATATAAAATCTGGGAAGATAGCATTATGAACAATCCCCCCCTTGCTGAAATTAGTTCTCTGCATGCGCTATGGGAATGGATGTCCAACGCCGGCTTCATCACTCTTTGGGACATTTTTTGTTGGGACGATTGTAATCGGATAAACTGGAAGAAGCTCCAGGTGCCATTGGAGCTAAAGCACGATTGTGATACTTTTTTTTCTCACTTGAAGGTCATGGCCTCGATCCATGCCAGGAGACAAGACAAACACAGATGGGGTTCTCAATCGGGCTTCTATTCGATGGCTTTGGGTTATGCAAAACTGTTGGAACAACCCCACGTCCCTCCTAATCGAGCGACTTGGAAGGGTCTTTGGAGCCACAAGACCATCCCAAAAATCAATTTTTTATGTTGGCTCATGTGCCACAACAGAATCTTGACTAGGGATAAATTGAAGAAAAGAGGCTTCCATGGGCCTTCCAGATGTATAATGTGCCTCGAAAATGAATAGAACGTCTACCACTTAATGCTGGAATGCAAATTTGTAGAAGAGATCTAGAACAAGGTTATGGGCCCTTTGAGAAACAAATTTATTTGTCCCACCTCCATCAATGAATTGTTTGCTAATTGGTTGCACAGCTATCCAGGTGCACTCCCAAAAAATGAAAGTTTCAAGGCCGTGTGTCTCTCCTTGCCAAAGATCATCTGCTGGTAAATCTGGCTTGAAAGGAATAAGAGAAATTTCAGAGATCAAGCGCAGGATGCGAAGCTTGTCATGACCAGGATCAAAAATCAGCTGAAAGAAATCTTGGGCAATCATCTTGAGGAAACCAACTTAAGTCAGTAGGATCTTGAATGGGGCGTCAGGTTGGTCCTTCAATTTTCTGAAGTTCTAAGACAAAGAAAACCAAGAAAAGATTGGAAAATTAGATTCAATGAGAAATATTTCTCAGCCTGGATTAACAATCATTCCTAACACACTTTACTCTTCGACGGGGCAGCCAAAGGCAATCCTAGGAAAGTTGGTGTAGGAGGGGTCATTAAGAATCCGGAAGGCAGAATCGAGCATATTTATGCCTAGGGCTTGGGACACACTACTAGCATCCAAGCAGAAGCATTGGCTCTGTTCCAAGGCCTCAAACAAATGAAGGATCTAGGCATCAAAGAGGTAAATGTAATTGGCAATTCTCAGTCCATTATAAAAACTATAGTGGACAATTATGCTCCTAAAGACTTCAGATTTGCAAGACTGGTGATAAGAATCAAAACCCTGGTCAAAACCTTTCACAGTGTAAATTTCTTCCATGTGTTGAGGGAGAATAATAAGGATGCAGACTCGGAATCCAATAAACTAGTGCTTATTTCCGTCGGCACTCTCTTAAGAGACAGGGACGAAGATTGGGATCCCATTCCTTAAGAAAATTTTGTACTTCCATGTTTTTTTGTATTTTACTGAAACAATTCACTTGTATTCACAAGTTAGGGAAAATTACGGAGATTGATTCGGTTTCTATTTGTAGAAACCTCGGGCCTATAAGTATTTGGGTCATTGAATTCCTGGAAGGAGAGGAATATTGGGCTTCCCCTCACATTTTGTAATTTGATTAGAGGAATTCAAGCCAAGGCTTTAATACAATCCAATATACATTCCTGTAAAAAAAAAAAAGATCTGGATTTTTCTATTTAGCATTCTCTCATTTTCATACTAGTTCCAAGATATTCAAGATTCATCTGTAAGAAATTACAGAGGAGTACCACCTCTATAAAAATCCAGGGAAACCCTAACCTCCCTAACCCCTCACATAGATAGAATAATATATTTTCAATGTAATAAAGGATGGCATTAGTTAATAAGGCCTATTTAATAAATATGAACAACTCAATGTAAGAAGACCTAATAGAAGCTTCCACATCTAGAAAGATCTTCATACAGAATATTCTTTAGAAGATAGAATTAGTATAAATAAGAGTAGGAGGCATGATAAATCTTTGTCTTGCGAATTATTGTAATAGAATGATGCTCTAATGGAGGTTTCCCCCTCAATGAGGCACATGAACATTGCTCCCATTTCAATAAAGGTATCATGTTGGTATGTTATTATCTACATTAAATTGTTGTTGTTTCTGCTTAATGTCACATAACCAGGTGCATAAAAAGTGGTATTAGAGCACTTTCCTTGGTAGGAATTGTTTGTTAAATTTTTTTTTAGGGTAGAGATGTGTTCTAACATCTTTAAAATAATGAAATATATTGTTCAACACATAAATCCATAGATGGGGAAGCATACATGTAGGAAATACAAGAGGTTTTTAAGCTCACATTGTTGGACACCGTTGTAACCCTTGTTGGTACCCCTTTGAGTGGTAGCACATCAGACAACACCTGTATATTGACTTACACTTCCAAGTACCTCTGGTATATCAGGAGCCCCTGTAGGTATCCCAAAACCAACCATATATCAATCGATCGGCTACCTAATTGTTATAGTGCCTCCAAAAACAAAACTTGGGAAGATACTCTCTAGTACCTAGGTAATCAGGTAGTACAACTAAGGGTACGATCCAGCCTCCTTAGTTGGTTGATCCGGATTTATTTTTGGGATGAAATGAGAGCAGATATATAATAAAGAAATGCACAGATATATCGCAGATATCCAATAATATAACCGAAATGTATCAGAGATGCAACCATAAACACAGAACACATGATTTATATTAATGAAAGAAATGTACAGAGACTGTAAAAATACAGAGTGAAAGACTCGCTAGAATGGTGGCATCTTATCTCTTAGAAGAGATGTAACGGCTACTCGCATTTGCAAGAAGATGATTATAATGAGGCTCTGAAGGAATTTTTACAATAAACAGGAATGCCAAAAACCCTAGACATCCAAAAACCTAACCCTAGGAAATGAAGTGCCAAAAGTCATGTGAGCCCTGTTTGGGTAAGTTAGTACATCAACTTCCCGAGGTCGTAACTTTTACATACGATCTCCGTTTTAGGTGCATGATAGCTTGTTAGAAAGGTATCGTCGAGGATATTAATTTTGGGGGCTCAATCATGCCTTTGGATATCATTGAGAAGATATATCCAAAAAAACCTTCATTTGGGCCCTCAAAATGGCCCCGGAAGTTAAAAATTGCTAAAAATAGTAAATTACCAAAATTGCCAGAAAATTGTTTTGAGCCAGTTGGAAAAAGTGAGTGGCCACCGATATCCACCTATATCAATCCTCCCTCCTTAGGAATCAATGGTCTCCATTGCATTGAGTGCCTGGGGGAGAGGGAAAAGCGTTTGTTGAATATGCATCTTGATGAGTTGCTTGCCTTGTTGGAGAAGTTACATTGCTTAGCTTGTTGAAGGTTGTCACAAACATGTGATTGGAAGGGTTGGACCTTTTTAGCCAGTCTGGCTACATGAGATGCATGTGTGTAGAAGGAATATTTGTGCTTTGATGCAACCTTGTTGACCTGCTTTTGTTGGATAGAAGGTGCTTGGGGCGAGGTTGTAGTGGTTGCAGTGTCCTTTTGTTCACCTTTTGAATAGATTGTGAAGAAGATGAATTTTGTAGTATGAGATACTACCTTGCGGCATTTTTTAGGTGTAACAGTAGTCGAAACTACCTCTGGTATTCTGTAGAGATGACCCCCCAGAGAAACAATGACACTGTAGGGTCGAGACTCATAAACAGCATGGCGCTTCCACATATATGATTGGCCTAAGAGAACACCACAGACATCCAGTGGGGAAACATCACATAATACCTCATCCTTGAAGGGTTAGATGCAATATTACAATTGACATTGTTGGCTGACACGAAGATGTCATCCTTGGCGAAGCCACCCAATGTTGTATGGTTGCGGGTGTGGTGTTGTCGACAATCCCAACTGTTTGACGACCTCTCTTGAGATGAGGTTCTTCTGGCTTCCGTTATCAACAACAAAATTCAATGAGGTCCCCTTCACCCACATATGTGAATGAAAAAGGTGCTCCCCCTCTTCAGAATCTGTTGGTTCTTTTGGTTGAATTATTGTGATCGCGACAATAGCAGTGGGGTATGCATCGATGATTTGTCTTTTACCAGTATTTTCAGAATCAGATTCTGAATCAGGGTTCAGCTCCTTATCTTTGATCTCGGCCACCAATGACTGTTTTGAGTGACATTCATCGGTGTTGTGCCAGAGGATTTTTTGGAAATCACACCATTTTTCGGTGTCCTTCTTTGTCTTCCCGTGACCCTTATTTTCCTATGGCTTGGACTGGTTTTTGAGATATTGTTTGTTAGGGCCGTCTTTTTCATACTTTGGTTTTTGCAGATTTGCAGACTCAAATTCATGTTTGTTCTGGTGCTTAAATTTCTACTCGATATTAACAGCATATCGATAAGCAACACCAAGTGATGAGTTGTCCAGAAAATCCATTTCAGTTTGGATGTATCTGTGTAGAGCCCCACGGTATTTCAGAACCAAATATCATTCGGAGTCTTTGATACCTAGCTTGGTGCACAAGGTATGGAAGGTATTGGTGAACTCTGGAACTAGTTGGCCCCTCTCTTTTCGCAGTGTGGTCCATATCATGTACTGGTCCTCATACTTGCCAACAGGGTAATATTATTCCTTTACCGCGTCCACAAAATAATCTCAACTGGGCTTGGCCCCATATATTCTACACTCCTTTGTGGAAATTTTCTCCCAATAAGTTTCCCACCAATGTTTGACATGGGGGAGAGATTTAAGGAGTGCGAAGGTGATCTTTTCCCTGTCGGAAAAATGGTGAACAAAGAAATAACCGTCTAGTAGATTTAACCATTTGTCTAGGGCATCCACATCTATCTGACCTTCAAATATGGGAATATCAAAATTAAACTATACCTTGAAAGGAGAGATGCTTCCAAAGTTAATGTTTTATGAACATGCGCATGTTTCTATCAGCAGGCGTTGAAGGATGTGGGAAAAATCCTCCATCATTTCGTCCCTCTATCACATGAGAGCTTGCTCAAGCAACAGATTTATAGGATTGTCTACTCTGTTGTTTTTCTTTTCTTCTGCCATGGAGGCTTTCTTGGGTGTGCAAGAGCGATTTTATTCAAGAGAGACAAGCTTGAGACCCAACTTGCTATACTCGGACTTCGTCGGGGACATGCATTGAAAAAAACGATCAAGAGTAGCCTTCTCTGATACCACTGATCTGGATTTATTTTCGGCACGAAATGAGAGCGGAGATATAATAAATAAATGCATAGAGATATCGCAGATATCCAATAATATAACCAAAATGTATCAGATATGCAACCATAAAAATAGATATACAGTAATACATGATTTCTATTAATGAAATAAATGTACAGAGACTGTAAAAATACAGAGTGAAAGACTCGCTAGAATGGTGGCAGCTTATCTCTGAGAAGAGATGTGACAGCTACTCCCATTCGCAAGAAGATGATTACAATGAGGCTTTGAAGGCCTTTTTACAATAAATAGGAATTCCAAAAACCCTAGACATCCAAAAAACTATCCCTAGGAGATGAAGCGCCAAAATTCATGTGGGCCCTGTTTGGGTAAGTTAGTACATCAACTTCCCAGGGTCGTAACTTTTGCATACGATCTTCGTTTTAGGCGCATGATAGCCTGTTGGAAAGGTATCATCGAGGAGATTCATTTTTTGGGATCAATAATACCTTTGACTATATTTGAGAAGCTTGATCCTGAAAAACCTTTATTTAGGACCTCAAAATGGCCCCAGAAGTTAAAAACTGTTAAAAATAGTAAATTACCAAAATTGGCAGAAACCTGTTTTGAGCTAGTTGGAAAAGGTGGGTGGCCACTAATATCCACATAGATCATTGGTGCCCTAAGATATTGAGTCCAGTACTACTATTTGACCATGCACGTATATCAGAGAGCTATAGCACAGGAAAAACCCTTGTATGTAGGCACCCTGAAAACCCTAACCCGTGGGATGGAAACAAAACACAAAAGGAATAGATAAGATCTATTACAGTGCAACCTTGCCACCCACATTCAGGTTGTGAAATTACTACACATTTTTTCCTATTAAGAATTTGAACATTTCAATGTTGTAGTATTATTTAGATCAGAGTATAACTCCACGGGAGTGAAAAAAAAAAAGATAAAAAAAAGAGAAGGAAAAAAAAATGAACATGGGGCCTACCAATGCCCTTATTTGAGACCTATGTAATTGCATTCCCATGTTCTCCTTGATCATTTTGATACCTATCACTTTTAACCTTGTTTTACCTTCTCGTACCCTTATTTGAGACCTATCTCATTGGATTCCCATTTTATCCTTGATTGTTGTGATACCTATCATTGTTAACCCTTTTTTTTTACCTGCTTGCACCCTTGCTTGAGACCTATCTCATTGGATTCCCCTTTTTTCCCTGATCGTTGTGATACCTCTCATTTTAAAAAAAAATTAACCCATGGACCCATACCATTCTCGACACCCTTATTTCCCTCTTATCCCACTAGTCTCCTCTCATTGTCCTAATCACCGTGGTATATATCACTTCTCTGATTTATTTTCCGTGGACCCACCCTGTTGGACAACTGAGAGGGGGGGGGGAATCAATTGTTACCGTGCTTAAACAATTATACTTCTTTTAAACTCTTTGCAGAAACACTGAATGGTGATCACAATAATGCAGGGAAATAAACAATGGCACATTCAGCATTAGTCACATATATGAGAAACACAGAGACAGATATTTCTTGAGGAAACCCATACAGGGTAAAAACCTCTTTTTCTTTATATGATAATTAATAATTACATTCTTTACATTATCACACATATGAGCACCAACTCATAATGAGGCTACAACCTCTGTTTTGCAAGTTGCAACTTGTTGAGAGCACCAACTCTCTGTTTTCTCT
>JASDQU010104647.1:10755-23670 GCA_032191745.1 Picea mariana | reverse complement strand
CCAAAATTGTTTTATATAGGAAAAATAAAACTTCTAGACATGAGCTTCTGCTCATAACAATTTGACTCTTGCAACAATAGTCATTGGTCTTATTTATGGGCTTACAACACTACCATATCCCAGACCCCTTTCCTCCTACAGTTTCAACATTCCTCACCCAAACAAATTATCAATATCTCATGTACAAGATATATATTTTCATGGCAATGATTTAAAACAAAATCACAAAGTGCTCTCAGAATTGTTTACAACTATAATTCAATTACTTCTATTAATCCAACTATCAATTGGAATGAACTCATCATTACATACACATGTATTATCACTTTTCATAATGAAACGGTTAATAAGATAACAATCAATATGCTAATACCTATGGTCACATCTACACAATGCATCCATGCATTGACTACATAATACCACATAACTATGTCATGTATTCCACCATGATGAGTTGGAAGGTCTGGCCAATGATTCAACACATCATCCACACACTTCCTACTGCTTGCCTAACTATTTGGTTACCTTCCTTTTCCACCCAACCACAACACCAAGAATATAATCCTTAAGATCTCTTAAGTGTTGGCAAAGAGGTTGCAATCCAAACATCAGATATATAGTAGATACTATCGAGCACTCACATAGCACTATAGCCCTTCCATATCCAACCATATTATGGTCTCACACATGACTAACTCTATGGATATTCATTTTTATATAAGGAGTATGTCTCCTGAATTACCTGGTTATGATCCCATAACCAATCATAACATAATATGCAGCTGACATTTTATCTAAGTGCATTCTAGCATCAACAACACTTACACACTCTAGGCCTTCGGCCATTGCATATCAATTTAAATACTGAAAATTAACTGAGGGAATCCTTACCTCGATCCCCTTCAACATGTATGCATCAATGGAAACTAAATGCATACCTTCTTGGTTGTTACCAGCCTACTTGTTGGTGTCTGACCAACTGATATTTGTAGAAGCTCACAGACTTTCCCCTTCATCATTTTGATCACCATTCCTTCTATCCTCATGGGTCTTCACCTCGATGGAAATTATAAGCAACAATAACATCCACATATTTAACCCTATTGTATCATTTTTTATGAATACATAATCCATCCTTAGTCATACTCAAACATTGTTTCATAATAACAGAATATTCTAAGTTCACCAGCATGTTATATCCATATCCAAGCATGTACATATGAAAAATTACACATCTGTATGCACCAAGCATTTACTGTCAGCATGCCTACTAATGCATATGCAATTTAACTTCATTGTGTGCTTCATGCACTCTAGTGCATTTCTATTTCAATTCACTTATTTATTTATCTATTTCTGTTGTAGTTGGTTTTCCTTGAATTCCTTTAGATCCTTGATGCCTTGTGTGCTCCCATTCTTATCATCTACACTATGGTTCCCTGGGTATGAAAACTTTTCCAACCATGTTCCACCTGGCCATTCTTTCCCACTTAGTACCATTCCCCAATGGAAATCCATTTTCATTCAGTGCCACTTTGAAGTGAGAGAGAATTCCAATTCCTCTACATTGGCATCTTGCTTCCACTGTGAACTTTGATTTAAGCTTTTAGACAGCAAATAAGTCATATCTAACAAATCATTCCCTGAAAATCCTATGTTTGACACATAGAGACTATTCACACACCACCTCTTAAGCTCTTTGTTTCCTTCCACATCAATCATGCAACTGTCTACACATCTCTACCTTCAAGGCTATGGAGCCTTACTTTTCCTTTCTATACCCACTAATGAAATTATTCACCTGCTAACTTCATGTCCCATGTGAGGATTCTTTCTTTTCTAGTAACTCATCCAACTTTTGTAAGCAAAGTCATGCCTCCATGACCCTAACATCTGATCCTATTCTTGAATTGATCTGGTTATACCTCTAATCCTGATAAACCTACAAGCAGCCATCTTGTTAGAACTATACATATCATACAAAAATTATCAATTAAATTTACAAGTACCTTTTCATTTAAATGATAATATTATTCTTTAATTAATATTATTTTTCCTTTTCATCCTTTATTCGTAATGCTCATGGATTAACTCTCTTTTAATCATGATTGTGTGTCAGTTCTTTTGTCTTCATGAGTTGATCACAGACATGGATTGACTCATTATATCATACTCATGCTTATGTTGTGTTCTCAGCTCACAAACAGATCATATTTTGATCCTTTATCAATTCTCTGCATTATTCTAGTGTTAAATCTTTGTCGAATTAAATCTTTATGAGGCGCTTCCTTCAAACCATTTACATACGACCATATGCGCAAAACCACAAGCTTATTGATTTGAGCGATGCCTCTTCTTTTCCAAGGAAAGACTGAATATCCTTTTTTGATCTAGGAAGAGACAAATTTTTGATGGCTTCTACTCTCTTTGGATCAATCCTCACCCATCAGCTGAAACAATATGTCCAAGCAATTTCCCTTCTTTAAGTGCAAAATTGGATTTCTTAGGATTAAGAGAAATTTCATACTTTTTGCATTTTAGAAATGCCTTCCTCAAGTGTTGTAAATGATCTTCATGGCTGCTTGAAAAAATAGTTATGTCATCAAGATATATCAGAAAAAATTTGTCTTTCTCTCCAACGAATGCGATGTCCATTGCTCTCTGGAAACTAGCCCCAGCACTCATCAGTCTAAAAGGCATCTTTTCATACATGAAAGTACCCCATGGAGTGGTAAAGGCAGTCTTTTCTCGGTCATCCAGATGGACAGCAATCTAATTGTATCCAGAGAATCCATCAACAAAGTACATCACACTTGACCCTGACTCCTTTTGCAAAATATATTCCATCTTGGGCAGTGGGTAGTTTTTTTTCCTACAACACTTGTTCAAATTTCTACAATCCACACAGAATCTAATCTCTCCATTTTTCTTTCTGACATGTACAAGGTTAGCAATCCAATCTGAGTATCTTAGAGGTATAATAATTTTAGCATCCAATAATTTTTTGATCTCTTTTTCCATGATAGGTAGAAACATAAGGCTGAAATATCTAAGCTTCTGACTAAATGGTTTAGTATCTTTGTTTAGAGGAATCTTGTGTTGAATTATCTCAGTGTCGAAAGTTTTCAAATCACTGTATTGCCAAGCAAAGATATCAGCAAATTATCTTAGCAACTCACCATAATCCACCTTTTTTTCTTCAGACAGATGAGAAGCTAGATTGACATATTTAGGATCGTGGTCACTGGCTACATTAAACTAAAAAACATATGAATCCTCTTCCTTCTTTTCCAATTTGACAGCCACATCATTATTATCAAAAAGCCTTTCTAATGGGACCAATCCTTTAGGAATTCTGTTAGTGGACAATTGAACAATTTCATGTGCTCCAATTTTACTTTTGAGCTTTGTCTTCTCAACTTCTTCATCATGTTCATTCTCCGAATCAATCTACAAATCTGCAAACTCATCCATTACTGCAAGGAATCTGGTGAGTTCAGCATCATCCTCAAAAACCTTCCAAAATTTTACATTATCAGGGAGTGGTGGCCTATACATTACTTGGACTTCATAGCTTAATTTAGGAGGTAATGGAGGTATGAAAGAGCAGACTGAAATAGACAATGAATTAGCTAGTTCATTCATGGCTCTAGGAACATAAGTAATATTGAAATCTGAAAAAGCATGAATCACTGTCAAAACTTCATCTCTATAGGCTTTCATCCTAACATGTTTGGCCTGGAAGGATTTGTTTACTTGCTGAATCATTAAGTCTACATCTCCAAACACCTGTAGTTTCTAAATTTTCATCTCTTTGGTTGCATTTAATCCCAAAAGCAGTGCCTCATACTCTGCAATGTTGTTAGTCACTTTAAAGTCAAGTTTAAAGGACAAGTGAGTGGTTTCTTTTGAAGGATAAATAAATACCACCCTTGTTCCTATTGATTCTTTAGTGCAAGCACCATCAAAGAACATGGTCCAAAGGTCTTCTTCTGCTACTTTTGTGGAATGAACTGCAGGCTTCCTAAGCAATAATGAGTCTGATAATGGATCATCAATTTGTAATATGCAAGATCTCATACCTGTGTCAACTAAATAAATAGGATGATTGGCTAGATTTTGTTCATCATTGATAATATAGGCAAGTTGTGACTCTTTGTATAATCTTTTGTTTACTCCTCCAAAAATAGGGATAGTAGCATATGAGAGATCCATTTGAAGAGTTCCCCCTAACCTCATCATCCATGATCATGATAGCAAACATCCAAATTTGGGTGGGATATCTGCTACCACTACATCCATAACCATAGTTTTCATAGATGCTTGGGTCAAAGTTACAACCAAATCCTTGATCATTCCAATACATTTAACCTTCCGAGAATCAAATTAGAAAAGATCATGGTAAGACTTGGTAATTTCTAATCCAAGCTCATTCATAACTGCCTTTGGCATTAAGTTGTGAGAGGCTCCAGAGTCTAATAGGCAGTTATGTAATGTTTTGTCATGAATGTTCAGAGAGATATAAAAAGGTGGATAGCTTTCATCTCTATCTTATATCATTTGGTCTAAAACAATGGTTGGCTTGTCATCATATATGTTAATAATATCAGTAGAGGAAGATATGGACTTGGGATCAAGAGTTTTAAGGATATCTTTCTTGAATGTTTCATTTTTCGTCAACTCAACTAAAGGAATGGGGATTTTGATTTTCTATGTTTTAGCCTCAAAATTAAAAGAATAAGAGGCTTTATCAGAAAATTTTACCTCATTGGAAGGCACTTTCAAAAAACTTTGTTGGTCATTAGGGATCTGATTTGTTTGCTCCTTTTGCTTGGAAGGAACAGCAGCCTTCTCTGGAGGAACTGGTTTTTTCACATTTGAAGGGGCTATCTACTGATTTTCTGGTATTTGCTCTTTTTGCTTGACAGGGACAGCAATCTTCTTAGGAGAAGTTGGTGCACTCTATTGGGTAGTATTAGACTTAGATCTGAGATTATATTTTTTCTTCTCTTCTATTTGAAAAAGAGTGTTATCAGCAGAATTTTCATCTATCTGTTCAGTCATTAATGCCACTTGATAGTCATGCAGTGTCAAATAAGATTTCCCTGTGTCATCCCTAATGCAATGAATGTTATCTTCTTCATATTCTTGAAAATATTCTTCATCTTCTTGAAAATCTTCTTCATCTTCGTCCATCACAACATTTTGAAGGGGAGCCTTTATCTTCTGATCTTCAATAGGATTTCTCTCTCTCTCTGTAAAATCTGCACTTGTTGATTACCTCTCCTGAAGTTGTTTGGATTTTGATTAGCATTTCTGTGTGCATAATCATAAGTACCCCTTCCCTTGAGAGGCTGCTTGTTTTCAATTTTAAGTTTAGACATCTCAGAAGTTAAAGTCTCTACCATTTTAGCCATCTTATCTAATTTTGGATTAGTATTGGATGAAGAAGAAGCTTCATCTCTAGGATTTCTTCTATCTGTGTTTCCCTTTAACTTATGAGCAGCCAATATATTTGATTCCACTTCAAGGGTAGAATCTTGCATCAGAGATAGTGTAGGTGACCTTCCTTCTCTCAACAACAGACAGAATTCTGAATCAAATGAATTTGCATATGTGATTTTGGCAGAGGCAACTGTGGGTTTTATCTCGGCTGGTATTTTACTGTACATCCTATTGAAACTTTTAGTGAAATCGGAGACTGATTCACCATTCTCTTTCTTTAGATTTCCAAATTCAGTAATATAGTACAAAAAGTCTCTTCTATCACCCTAGTGCTTCAAAATATGTCATCCAATTTCTCTATGCCATCTATTGAACCAGCAGGAAGTTCTTTGAACCACTTCCTGGCATGGCCATCTAAACTTTGGACAAAAACTCAGGTCCATACGTCTTCTTCCTAAATGTTAAGGTTTTTTGCATAACTGTAAAAAGCCTCTTTATGTTCTTCAACAGTCACATCACCTTCACCTATGAATTTGGGCATGTACTTATGATAGTCTCATGTAGGCATGGCTGATAGTGGATTTGGAAATACTAATGGTGCATACCTAGTAGCAAGGATTTGTTTCATCTTGGTCAAAGGAGGAGGTGCAGCCATAGTGATTATTGGTGAGAGAGGTGACTAACTTTTTATTGATCCTTGAGGACTGGGAAAATTTAATTTAAAAGGGGAAAAACTTTCTGATGGGAAAGAAGTTTTGTAAGAAGCTGTATAAAAATTTGCAAGATGTTCAACCAAGTTTTCTTCACCTTTGGCAGACAATTCTTGAAGAAAATGTTCTACAGCAAGGAGACTAGTGTGAATATTTATATGATCTTCTTCCTACTGTGAGTGAAAGGATTCAAGGGATGAGGAGTTGTGATTTCTTTCTAAAATTTTAGGTGATTCTTCAACCAAATTTGAGCCTATTACTTCTTCTGCAATAACCTCTTCCTCTTGATAAGAAATAATTGAATTTTCTTGGGTACCTGATTTTGAATTTTGACCTTGAAAATATTTCCCTTTTCTGAGAATTAGTTCTGGGTTGGGCACTGGCATGACAGGTGATTCTTGTGGATTCGACCTGGTACTGATCCTCTTTGGATCCAGGATGAACTTATGGAACCACCAGATAGATGATTACAACCAATGTGATTTCTAATCTTTGTCTATCATCAAAGATCATCTTTGTGTCATCTCCCAGGAAAGATGAGCTTCAGTCTCCTCTCCCTGGCAACGGCGCCAATTTGTTATCATTCCAAGAAACTCTTTGAGGTTGTAGGTCAAAGATGCTTGGTAACTTGAAGAAAACTTGTTTTTGTGTTTATGTATGTGTGGATCAATGGGATAACTCAATTATAGTATGGCACTCAGACAGTAAAATGAAAATCAAATAAACCAATGCTCTCAAGGATTGATGATCAGATGATAGCATTAAATGGGTGAGAAAACAATGTTTATAAACCGAATACAAAGTGTAGGGTTTAATAAACAATGATAAGCAAATTAATATCAAGTTATGAGCTAACCAATGAGATAACCATCATTCTATAGCTAAAACAACTTAATAAAAAGTACAGAAGGAAAATGAGAATCTGACATCAATAGAGAGAGAAAACTGTGATTTGTATTATCATAGTAAAAGTTTGTTTACAACATAATATAGTCCTCTATCTAGAATCAAACCCCCTTCTATTAAAATGATAGGATTTTATAACCTTTTACAACAAGTCTCAGATCCTGAAAAAATGGATCTGGATTTCTAATTATAGAAAAACAAAGTAACAACTGTGTACAATAAGCTAAACTAAATCCGGTTACTTATGGATCGAACTGTCTTCAAAGCTTGTCTTTAACATCTGGTCTTCATCCTTGCTATGTTTCTGATGTGTCATGGAGGAAAGGACACATGTCTTTAGTAGTCAAAACACTTTCAACAGCTGTGAATGAAACTTTAGTTGACCAATTAAACTTTCTCCTCCAAAACCTCCACGAATCTTTGAACTGAATATTTTATGATTTGGTGATTCATCTTTTAGATGTCCTCTTATCCTTTAAATCACCCAAAAACTTCTATGTTCAAGCTTAGATCTTCAAAATTCTTATTATGCAGTTTCACCAGCTATTTTGCCTTAGGTTTTGCTACTTAGTTGATGAAAGCTCTTCTTTTCAACAGCTAATTGATTATAATTGCGCCTTTTATGTTGGTGAAATATCTGTTTCTTTCAAAAAGGAAAACTTTTGTATTCAAAATTGTTGTTTCTTCACAAATCATTCTTTATTTTATTGATATCCCTGCAAATTAACAGTAACCTGTGCCAACACCTATAAATCTAGATGTGTGGTCATTTTTCCCTTTAATTTTTTTATTTTCCTCTTCAAGCGCTTATCTAACCACCATAAACTATGATAATCCTTTGTGATATTTTTCTTTTTCTTATTCTCTTTTACACTTTCGCGTTCCAGCTTCTCAAATGTTGCATTATTCTTTGCAAAATTTTCTGACAAAGCTTTGTATCTTGCCTTTATCACCCTTTCTAGAACCTCTTGTTGTGCTATTACCTTTTTCAATTCCTTAATCTTCTATGTTTTCTTTAATTTCTTATTTCTTGAGGTTTCACCTTCACCTTTGGAAATAAAGATTTCAAATTTCTGTGCAGGTTCCATGGAATATTCTGGACTTTGGATGGCTAGACTTTCATCTTCCTTTTCTGGTTCTATGTCTGAATCTGTGTATGGCATATTTAGAGCATTTATCTTCTTAACTATGGATTGCTCTGAGTTTGTTTCAAAATCTAATTTCTTTTTATCTTTCTTGGGCTTTATGCTTGAATTTTTGTCTTCTGGTGGCTTTGGGATAGCTCTTCTTCTCCTTGAGCTACTCTGAGGAGTTGATTGTTTCTTGCCTGCTTTCTTCTTTTCATTTATAGGTTGAGTTTGGGTCTCAAAACCCTCCCAGAAAAGAAAATGTTGCCAAGTTCTTTCTCTCTATCTCAATTCTTCTAAAATGGTCATTTTAATCAGGCCATAATGACAAAGGGCATTTTTGATACTGAATGGTTCGGCTCTGATCTTATTACACACCTTGGTTAGGATTTTATGCATAAAGAAAGGAAAAATTAGAAGGACCTTCCCTGTGAAATGATCTAAGAGTCTAAAATGTTATAACATTAACTTTTCATGCCTGCCCTCTAAGGTTAAGTATAACTGAATTCCTTTGAACAAATCCTACCATTCATCTTCAAGGTAAAACACAAGGATACTTTTCTTCCAGGTTATACTTTGGAATTTTGTCTTGAGGTATGATCTAAAATCCAAGTTCTTGGTCACTGTTATTTTAAACCAATTTATGCATGTTCTGGGTAAACCAATTGTTGAAGAGATGGAAGCTTCATCAACTATTAGTTCCAGTGAGCCCACTGTAGCCTTCCTTCCATCGTAAGATTTTGCAAACACCTCTGCAATTTCCTGGTGACAACCTTCCTGCAACCTTTCCACATATGTCATACAACCTGCATCTGAGAAACGATTCTGCACCTCTGGATAAGACTGCAATAAGGATAAATTGTCCAATTCTTTCCTTGAAATTCTTCCTCCTTGCTTCCTTTCCATCTGCAACTTAATCACCAGCTAATTTCCACATGGTTAAAATATCAAGCTTCTTAAAAAGGAAAGGTTAGCGCTGGTGAAAACAACATGTGTTATTGATGAAATATGAAACCCCATATTAGAATTTTTCGGACACCGTGAGTTTAAAATGGGAAATGGTGATTTGATTTGATGTCTTCAGCCACTGGTACTTTTACCCTCTAGTTTCAATGATGATTAAGCATGTGTCACGTCTTTAAACCCTTCTGTGTCTGCCCCTTGAAATTCGTGAGCATAATCTATCATGATGTCCTACTAAACGTGAGGAAAAGCTGTCATCACACATTTGAGTCCATTAACTATCCATGATGATTGCATGACGTGTGTCTGGCGTATCCTTTTTGGGTTTCTGGAGTCGTTGGATGAAAACTCGTGTTAATTCTTTCACCAGCTCGCTTGCTGCTGAGAGTACACTTTAGCTGTTGAAACCTGGGACTTTCGCCAGCTATCTTCAACTTTGAAATAGATGTTAGCTGGTGAAAAGCTTTTTTCTCGATTTTTTGAAAAGACCTTTTGATGATCGATTTATTTCTATGATAACATCTTAGATCCTATATTTTGACACTTCTAAATTTTAAAATGTATACAGGACCCTGATTTATGATCATACTATAACCTACAAAAAAGGAACAAAATGACTGACTCATTTTGAGAGATAACACATACGACCACAGGTGGTGACCAGGCACTAAGCTAAGAAGTTCTTGATCACTTATCAAAAATAATGGTCACGTCTTAATGTCATGATGAGCTGGACGGTTCTCATTTACTTTAGAACTTTGACTATTCGTGGCTCCAAAATTCTAGACTAGCAATTCCTCTGAAGTGATTACCCACTGAATGAGTCATAAAGAGGTGGTGACCACTTATTATTGGTTAACATCTCCACTTACGCTATCCTTCCACTATACTTGATCATTGGTTGGGAAATATCCCAAAGTAGATCAACAGTTAACGTTGACTTCGGCCTTCGGTGCTTCGTAACTTCAGAACCTTCAACCAGGACTAGATCAATGGCCCTCGTCCTCTTTCACAATCAACGATCGAGATCCCCTTCGGGACTTCAGCCTTCAAAGGTCTCAACTTTCCCCACTTGCTTCTTCCCAGAACGCTTTTACCCAGATTTCATGATCTGTTGACGCGTGTCCTCCCATAGATCAACAGTTGTGAATCACTTCGGCTCTTTGGGCTTCAGGAGTTTCAAACTCTATGCCTTCACTTTCTCCCAGAGCGTCGATCCTCTAAACCGCTGCGAGATCTACTGCCACGTGTCTTCTAGGATCAACGGTTGATATGTATTATGGCCTTCGGGAGTTCTTGACCCAATGGAAATTGTCACCTCTTTCTCCTCTGGAGTGCCCAGTCTCCGGACTGCACGATCTGTCGCCACGTGGAGAAATAATAGAAGCGGACACTTCGGGCTTTAGGAATTCAGGCTTCAAGAGTTTCAACACTAACACACTTCCAATTCTCCTGAAATCTGAATTCTTGAACTGGCCAATATGTCGACATGCTTCTCCCTTATCAGATGGTCTGTATCAACCCTGGACATCTGGACTTCGAGAGATACTGCTACAAAGATCAACGGTCCTTGTTGATTTCAGATCAACAGTCCTCGATTACTTTGGGACTTCAGGTAATTATTTCCCTAGTGCTTCTCTTTGCAAAACCTTTCGGAGTACTAAGTCTCTGAAGTGAGAGATCTGGCATCGGGTGTCCATTTTTATGGATGGTCCAAATGAACTCCAGCCTTCGGGCCTTCGGGAGTTCTGGATTTTCGTATCCATCTTTCTTCTGAAGTGGTTATCCATCATAGTGCAAGATATCCTTCCGCATGTCCACTTTGATCAACGGTCTAGATCTACTTTGGCTCTTCGAAGTTTCAATGTTCGGCACTAACATGTCACATCATTTAATTCTTTTCAATTTGCGAGCGCACGCATCGGTGGTTTGAAGTAACCCTCCTTTCACCCCGCAATTCTTCTAACATTGACACGTAACCCCTCAGTGAAACTGTGGTTTGGATTGCGGGACTTCCTTGGGGAATTAACTCCCATGTAACTTGGTTCCCCGCAATGCCTCCTAGTCGTCGATCGCTCTCCAAGCAATCTAACGGTTGTGAATTAACCTTTGCTTCACTTTCATCGGATGACCCTTGTTCACCTGTCCTCCGATCCAATGATCCCGGATCTCTCTTGATCCCACAGTGGTGATCGCTCTTGAATTCAAAGAGGACAGTCACGATCCTTCAAACCCTTACAAAGGATCTATGATGTTCTAACTCCTACGTATATTCTACAATGCCATTCCTCCTGATCTTTTCAACTTCATGGTCATAATTTGATCTCAACCATGAGACTCTGACCAACGGACCTAGCTCATACCGGCCTGGTGTTTCAACCAGAAGCTCTGATACCAATCTATAACATACCCAACCACCCATAGGCCAAGATATGCCACTTAAATAGGTTGCAACACACCCAAACACCCGCAGGCTAGGCACGTTGCAGTCCCAAGACTCAGTTCTCTAATCTCTAATTCGAAGACAAAGGGTTTATCAACAATGTTAGGAGCATGCACACCACATGCATAAGACAAGATCCATGCCATAGCATAAAAGAGATAAACAACGTGCCATGCACAACAAATAACTAGCAGACAAGCACATTAGAATACATATCTCATAGATAATTAAATACACATCGGAATACATTAAACAGAAAACACAGAGAGCAATTATCTTTGCAAGTAAATGCTCACCAACTGACTGCAGACCAAGGACGTTTACCCAACCATATACATTGTTGTTCATCTACTCTCAATAGCAGGTCACCCCCAATCCAGGGCTATGAATCCACAAGGATGGGTCCTAGGCCAAGTCTAAATACATAGTAGTTGGCTAAGTAGCTCTCAGGTTTCCCAACCTCACAACAATCCTAATTTCCATCTCTCTTTCCCCCCTCAGCCTACACAACCCCAAGAAATGAACACCTTTCTCTTCCATGCAGTCCCTGAGGCTATTCCATTTCTCTCCAGGGCTCTAGTGCTTCTGGTCAGGAAATATCCCTACTAGAAATTCCAAGGACTCTCAGCTGTGGGGAGTTCCATCCGAACTACCATCAAGTTCATGAACACGGGCATCCATTGCCTCTGAGAAGGATCAGTAAATTATTACAGCCATTCAACAATGGCTCTCCTCTTCCTACCATTTGTTTCCATGCTCAGCTCAAGAGCACACAAACTAGCAGTAGTGAGTGAAGAGGAAGAAGAACGAGTGAACCAGTGAGAAGAGGATGAACCAAGGGAAGAATGACCCCAAAACAACCCCCAAGGGATTTTTAAATAATTACATGAATACAAGAGTCACATGGCCTCCCTCCCAAGAAGCTCATGTAACCCCCTCTTCTCCATAAAATCAATTATGGGTAAATAAAATAATAATAACAAGACTTATCCCCTCAATCCCCTTCTCTCATGGAATCATAGCCCCCTATCTCTTTTGTCCTTGTCAGTCTTGCAGCCAATGGTGTATTTTATTAATGTATATGAAGTGTTACATTTCCTAGGCACTTCATTACAGCCATTCAATGATGGCTCTCCTCTTCCTTCCATTCATTTCCATGCTCATCCCAAGAGCACACAAACTAGCAGTAGTGAGTGAAGAGGAAGAAGAACAAGTGAACCAGTGAGAAGAGGATGAACCAAAGGAAGAACGACCCCAAACAACCCCCAAGGGATGTTTAAATAATTACATGAAGACAAGAGCCACATGGCCTCCCTCCCAA
>JASDQU010104646.1:444098-459186 GCA_032191745.1 Picea mariana | reverse complement strand
TATCTCAAAGCACACTAAGATTAATACACTTGTTGATAGTGGATCACAAGTAAATCTTATTTCAGAGCAAGGTGTTCAGAAGTTGGGATTGGAAACTAGGCCTCATCTGAGACCGTATCATTTGGGATGGATTTGTGATAATGCTCGGGTACAGGTAACTAAGCAATGCAAGTTACAGTTTGTGATCACATCTAGTTTCATTGATGAGGTAGAGTTAGATGTCGTTCCACTTCACATTTGCGGGATGGTTTTGGGAAGTTCATACTTGTATGTGTAGTATTCCAGATATAAAATAGTATGCAGAACATAAATAATTAGCTAGAAATGGTAGAGAAACAATGATATAACCATAACAATACCACAATAATACCATAATAATACGAGAATAACACCAGAAAGAGCACTTTGATTACTGAGAGCAATGTTCACTTGCCTCTTTGAGGGGGAAACCTCCAGCAGAGAAGAGCTCTATTACAATAATATCCAAGACAATATTTCTCATACCCTCTACTTATATTTATACTAAATCTATCTATCCAAAAGAACAATCTAGAGGAATATCCTTCTAGAAGTGAAAGCTTCTATTAGGTCTTCTTACATTTGACTTATTCTTCCTTATTGTTAGGCCTTATTAATATTGGACTTTATTACATGGATTATATTATTCTACTTAACTAAGAGGTTAGGGAGGTTAGGCCCCTAACATGCCCTCCCCCTTGAAGAACAACCTTGTCCTCAAGGCTTCAGATGAGGGAATTGTTGTAGAATGGTGGTCGGCTCCCAGGTGGCATCTTTTGGAGGGGTATATTTCCATTGGAATAACACTTCCTGGATGTTGCATTGACGGAGATGACATTCTCTCTGGGCCAAGACTGCTTGTAGCTGCAACCATATGGAACCTTATTCATCCAACTTAGGGAGACTAGTTTAAGTTTGGCACTTAGTTCCAATCACCTTCTTTAAGTAGGAAACATGAAAAATGGGATGGAGCTTCAATTGACTAGGTAGAGCTAACTTATAGGCCATCGATCCCACCCACTTGAGCACTGTATAAGGACCATAAAATTTGGGCGCAAAATTCTGACAGTGGTGAGCTTTGAGTGAAGTCTACTTATAAGGTTGTAGTTGAAGAAATACATAGTCCCCTTCAACAAAATGGCATTCAAAACGAATTTTATCTGCTTGTTGCTTCATGCAATTCTAATCCATGACCAAATTGTCTTTGAGGGCACGAAGAATATCCTCGCTGACTGTAATATTTGTGTCAACCTCGTGAACCTTTGAGACCCCTAGAATATAGGAGAGAACTAATGGATGATTTTGGCCATAGACTGCTTCAAAAGGAGTCATGCGAGTAGTTGTATGGTAAGAGGTGTTGTCCCACCATTCAGCTAGGGGTAATGAGTGAGCCCACCTATTTTACCTCTTAGATGCAAAACACCTCAAATATGTTTACAAACACTTGTTCACAACTTCAATCTGGCCATTTGTCTAGGGGTGATAGGCAGTGCTAAGATGCAATTGGGTGCCAAGTAGCTTGAACAATTCTTGCCAAAAATTGCTGGTGAAAGTGGGGTCTCTGTCAGAGATAATAGAATTAGGCATGCCATGAAGCTTGAAGATATTATCCATGAATATTTGAGCCATTGTGCTGGTTGTGAATGGGTGTTGAAGAGAAAAAAACTGAACATATTTGGAGAGACGATCAATGGCCACCATGATGATTGATTTATTGCCTGATTTAGGTAATCCTACAATGAAGTCCATATAAATATCTCGCCAATTAGTAGGGGGAATGGGAAGAGGTTGGAGTGTGCCCAGAGCTTTGACAGTTTATCCCTTGTTCTTTTGAAAGACCTCACATTCAACCACAAAGGTGTGGACGTTATGTTTCATACTCTCCCAGAAAAAAGAACGTTTGAGTCGTTCATAGTTTTTGGTAAATCCTGAATGTCCAGCTGTGGGTGAGGCATGAAGTTCATAAAGCATTGTGGATTTAAGTTTGGATTTATTGCATAGGTACAAATGACCTTTGTTGCGAAGCTCTTCATTATGCCAAGAGTACCCGGGAGAAACTAAAGAATTGTGTTGCAATTGGTGGAGCAGGCTAAAACATTTTGGGTCTTGCAACCATTCCTGACGAACAGGTTGGAGCCAATCTGGTATAATAAAGGAGAGGGAGAAAAGGGACCCTCCATCTTCATATTTCTGGGAAATATCATGAACCACTACATTTTCCTTTCCCTTCTTGTAAATGATCCCATAATCATAGCCAAATAGCTTGGTCATCCATTTTGTTGTGTCAGGGATGAAATTCGTTGTTCCGGGAAATACTTGAGACTCTCATGATTAGTTTTGATTTGGAACCATTGACCTAGTAAATAAGGATGCTAGAGATCCATAACATGCAAAATAACTAACATTTCCTTTTCATAAGTGGATTGGCCCAAATGTCGCTCTGAAATTTGTTTTCTAGTGAAGGCCAAGGGCCTGCCATCTTGCATGAGGACAAACCCAAGTCCTTTCCCGGAAGCATCACATTCCAATACGAATTTCTTTGTGAATTATGGAGTGCAAGGATAGGGTTCGAGAACATAGCATATTTTAAGGCTTCGAAGGCATGATCCGCAGCTGAAGTCCAAGTGAAGGCATTATTTTTAAGGAGGGAAGTAAGAGGAGTTGCAATCTTTCCATAATTCCAAACAAACTTCCTATAATATCCTGTTAAACCTAGAAAACCACGCAAGCTCTTAAGAGTTTTAGGGTGAGGCCAATCTTGCATAGATTTAATTTTCTTAGGATCTACTTGGACACCATCCTTGCCGACAATATGACCCAGGTATTCCACTTCTGAGGAACCAAAGGCGCATTTAGATTGTTTGAGGAAAATTTGGTGCTTAGAGAGTAGATGGAGAACTTGATTCACATGGGCGAGATGGGATGACCAGGTTTTACTATAGATGAGAATATCATCAAAGAAAACTAAGACAAAATGACGAAGAAAAGGACAGAAGACATGATTCATAAGACTTTGGAAAGTGGAAGGAACATTACACAATCCAAAGGGAATTACCAAGAATTCATAATGACCCTCATTAGTGCGAAATGCAGTGTTGGGAATGTCTTCTTATTTCATACGGATTTGGTGGTAGCTGGAATGTAGATCCAATTTGGTGAAGTACTGAGCACCACTAAATTCAACCAAGAGGTCATCAATGACAGGAATGGAGAATTTGTCTTTGATTGTGAGTTTTTTGAGGGCACAGAAATCAGGAAACATGTTCCAAGTAACTTCTTTCTTGAGTACCATGACCACAGGGGAAGTATAGGGGCGAGCTAGTACTGGGATGGATAACACCAACTTTGAGTATTTCATGAACAATTTTTTCAATTCCATTCTTCTGGGCAAAGGGATGAAGATAAGGCCAAAAATTGGGAGGAAGAATGCCTTAGATGAGAGGGATGGAATGATCATGGACACCATGGAAAGGGGGAAGTGATTTGGGGGTGGTAAAAACAACTTGGTGCAGGAGAGGATAGATTGGAACTCAGGATGCACAAAAGGTGTCTCAACAACATGAATGGAGGGGAGTTGGGATACAATTCTCGAATGACCTTTTTTGAGGAGTTTTTTCATGCAATGGGAACTGATGATCTCTGGGGAGCCTGTTGTGATGCCTTGGAACTTATATTTTTGTCCCTCATGTTGGAATTGCATGTTTAATTCCTTAAAATCCATGAGAATGGGGCCTAGAGTGTGTAACCATTTGGCACCAAGAAAAATGTCACAACCACCCATGTCTATAGAAAACATATGGGATTTCAAGTGATACTGACCAATTTGGAGTTGCACATTTCACATCGTTCCCCACATTTCATGGAACCACCATTGGCAATCATGATTTGAAAATTATTGACAACACGAATGTAACAATTGAATTATTGGGAAATGCGGCAATGAATAAATTTATGGGTGCTACCACTATCCACAAGGTTGATGAATTTACGATTTTTTATGTAACCAATTAACTTGAGAGTCTGGGGAGCAGAGAAGCCATTGAGGTCACTAAGTGAAATCACCGATTCAAGTTCAGGTGGGTCAGAGGGTAGGGTGAGGTAATATGGAAGTGGTAGTTCCTCCACCGATGAAACAATTGCATCTTCATCAGGAAGATCCTCAGTCACAGCCATAAAAATATTTTGTTCCTTACACTTGTGCCCTAGAAAATATGTGTCACCACAATTATAACAAAGACCCTTGAGTTGACGTTCAGCCATTTCATCCCTGGTTAATTTTTGGATCTTGAGGGGAGTTGCAGGAGGAGCAAAATTAGTGGGTTTAGGGCGAGGAGGAAATGAGGGTTTGCGGGTCATGGAGGAGATAATATGTTGGGCTTCCTTGGCTCATTGAGTAGCTTCCAACCAAATCTAGGGGTGTCCCATGAGAACATGGGCACAAATTTCATCTTTGAGTCCACTGATAAAGAATTCCCTAAGGAAAGCATTGGACATGCCCTCTGTTTTGCAAGCCAAGTGCTCAAATGCGGCAATAAAGTCTTCCATTGTCCCAAACTTCTTTGACTTGGTAAAACGACCTAAATGGTGGGTGTCAAGTCAAAGAGGTCATAAAGTTCAGCCACAAACCATGTTCAAGCAACATTCCCTTGGCGTTCCTTCTTTCGCCATTTCCACCATTGCCATCGTTCTGGATCCAAATATAGGACACCATAGCGAAGCTTGGCTAATCATAAGTAATGACATGCAAAGAGAAATAATGTTCCATTTGGGTGACCCGGCCCGTGGGATCTGATCCATCAAATTTGTTCACCTCAATTCTGGGCAGGCAAAGGTCTCAATAAAAGTGGGTAGTATGAGAACCTTGGTAATGGGAAGAGTCATGGTCAACCTGATAAGATGGTTGTTCAGAAGAGGAAGGGTTCTAGAAACGGCCCATGAGGTGTTCAAAGGTGGATTTGAGGCCTTTGAGGTCTTCGATGTGGGAACATTGTTCCTTGTGGATATCAAGAGTCTAATTGATTGAGCTAATGTTGGTAGTGATATTCTTGATGTTTTCCTTGTTTTGGTGGTTGTCATCAATCAAGGAATTGAGTTCTTGGGCTCTTGTGGTAGCCCTTTGGAAAAAAGGGGTAGGCAATTGGTATAGAGGAAAAAAAATGGGTTTGGGGTGTTGGGTGGGGCCACTGAGAAGAAGGGTGTCAAATGATAGGTACCACTACGATCAGGGTGAAAAGGGGGTCCAATGGGATAGGAGCAAAATAAGGGTGTCGAAAAAGGTTCAAGTCCACAAAAACAATTATGGTAAAAAATGATAGGTATCACTAGGATCGGGGCAAAGAGAGGAACCCAATGGAACAGGTTCCAAATAAGTGTGCCGGCGGGACCACTATACTCATTTGTACTCTTGCGGAGTTATACTCCGACCTGAACAATACCATAGCGATGAAATTCCCAAATGCTTAACAAGAGGAAATGTGTGGTAATTTCACAACCCGAATGAAGAAGACACAGTTGCGTGACAATAGATCTTGTCTGTTTTGTTTTTTTTTCTACCCCAAGGGTTAGGGTATTTAAGGGTTCTACAGACAAGGGTTTGCCCTATGTTATAGCTATCTGATATACGTGTGGGGTCCAACAGTAGTACTCAGACCAATATCTCAAGGCACCAACTAAGGAGGCTAGACCGTGCCCTTAGACGTACTACTTGACTACCCAGGTACTAGAGAGTATCTTCCCGAGTGTTGTTCTCAGTGCACCTATAACATTCAGGTGGATGATCAATTTATCTATGGAGGGATTTAGGAGATCTAGGTTGACTTGTATACAGGTGTTGTTTGATGCTCTACCACTCGAAGGGGTACCAACATGGGTTACAAGGGTGGACAAAATATGTGCACTTAAGTACCACTTGTATTTCTTGCATGTATGAATCCCTTACTGTGGGTTTATGCGCGTAACGACATATCTCTATAGCTTTAAGACACCAGAATACATCTCTACCCTGAAAACAATTAACCCACAATTTTCTGCTGAGGAAGGTGCTCTGATACCACTTATAGTATTCCAGATATAAAATAGTATGCAGAACATAAATAATTATCTAGAAATGCTAGAGAAACAATGATATAACCAGAACAATACCACAATAATACTAGAATAACACCAGAAAGAGCACTTTGATTACTGCGAGCAATGTTCACTTGCCTCTTCAAGGTGGAAACCTCCAGTAGAGTAGATCTCTATTACAATAATATCCAAGACAATATTTCTCATACCCTCTACTTCTATTTATACTAAATCTAACTATCCAAAAGAACAATCTAAAGGAAGATCCTTCTAGAAGCGGAATCTTCTATTAGGTCTTCTTACATTCGACTTATTCTTCCTTATTGCTAGGCCTTATTAATATTGGCCTTTATTACATGGAACTATATTATTCTACCTACTTGAGGGGTTAAGGAGGTTAGGTCCCTAATAGTATGATAGGAAGGCCATTTTCTACAGGGAACATAACAGGTATCATCTTTTCAAGGATGAGATTGAGTTCATTGTGAGAGCTCATCAAATGAAGACTAATTTGACAATTGTCATTACAGGGCACATGAAAATGCTAGTTAATGCTAGTATCCAAGATCCATATATACAGCCTATTATAGAACAAGTTGTAGGTTGGGATAATCCCAACCCAACCACAAAATCATGTGCTACAACTATGGGACACTATACCCAATGTCACCTCGATGTAGGTCCCACACTTGGGGGGTGAATAAGTCACTCCTGGGAGGCGATCCCGGAGACCCTAGGGGGAATGAGAAGGATGAAGGGAAGTGTAAGGATAATTCCCCCAGAAGGTCAATGGATGGAAGAATATATTGGTTGAAAATGGTAAGTGAAGAGAAGTAAATGGATACCGAGTAAAGAGATAGTTGTCAGTGCACCTGTACCTTCCCGAGACACAAGAAAAGACACTTTTCCAACCAAGTATAGTAATGGATCAGCAAGTTAAGATTGTTGTCCCTAAAATACATCATCATACAAGTTATTAAATCAACAATATATTACATCCAAATCAGCAAGTAAAAGGTCTATATTAGTTAGCAATGTCAGAAATAAAACTAGTAACCAATGTGGATCAAAAATAGCACTTCAAGGCCGAATAAAGATGGTTGTCATTAAAGTAAATTTATGAAGCCATATTTCATCCTTATGGATGTATAATTCAATGAAGTACAACAACAAATATGACCATCAAAAGGTGCCAAAATCTATCCCAATAGATGCACCCAGGTTAGTAGGTTAAACTAGCAATGTTAGAGGGTTAGTCTAGGGTTAGTTTGTGAGATATTAGTGGTTAGGGTTAGAGTTTAAAGCAGCCTTAATGGATGTAGGTTAGTTTTAATACAGAAATAAGATTTTTTTGGAGAAAGAGGATGCCCTAACGGAGGAATAATCCCCAAGACATCAATATCATTATCCAAAAGAGACAACTTCGAAACTTGAAATTTGTATGTTTACCAAGGCAACAATTTATTTCTCCCATGCAATAAGTAAGTGACTAGTGCTTTTAAAAAAGGGTTAATTGAGTCAAGAGAATGTAAAGAAGCTATATAGGTTACTTCCTTTGGGTTGTAAACCCTTTTACTCCCCAAGGCAAGCTTCTCTTAGCTAGGTTTTTAACTAGGACGGTGTATGCAATTATACTCCTCTTAGTAACCCGTATGAAACAATATTCCCTTAACAATAAAATGGTGGAAACACAAGTAGGGGCATATTCTCTTATACTCTCTACTTGGCTCAAGAAAATATAACCTTTAACTTTTACAAATGATAATGTAATGAAATAAATGGCACCTTCAAGCATAAAAAGGCAATAAAAGCTAGATTAACCACCAAAAAAGCAATGAAGAAAGCCTTCCAAGGCTAGCGCACTATATCCATCAACCATAATCAAGACATAGCCATAAACAAAAGCACAAGAGAGAGAAATAGCCAAAGCGAGAGAAAATTGCAGTCCAAGAGCCTCTCACAATGGAGAGTTATGTTATGTCAAAATGAGACGTTAGGATCTCTATTTATACAAAATGTAGCTAACATAGTTTGTCCACATAATATTAGGGAAAACACAAGATTAGGGGTCAACAATCCTGATCTTTTCCCTTTTACAAAATAATATTAAACAATTCACTTTAATTTCACTTTTGCACAAAGAAAACCCTAAAATAAAGGTGGCGTCATCCCTTGAAGCAAGATGTTTTGGAACATTGAGCAAGTCATTGGAGCTAGGCTACAAATTAGGGCCTCCAAAGGCCATGTGGCAATCATCTAGAGCCTCTCCACCTCAAAATTCCATGTCTCATTCTCTAATTCATCATCAACCACCATATGCCCCTAAAATGTGACGTGTCGTTTGGAATGAAAAGGGTGGGATATGTCTATCCAGTTGTCTCCTATTCCTTTGAAATCATATCTCTGTCGTCTGGCATGTGGGCCTATGTCATCCATCATGTGGGCTTCTTTCCCTCATGGAATCCCAAGCTAGTCTTGTTCTTCCAAAACTAGCCACCAACCTGTACCTACAAGACAAATGGATATTCCCTCCAAGGATCTCAATTAAAATCATCACGATGAGTGAACCAAGTCAATAAAAGAGCCATTAAAGCATGTATACCAGGACTACATCATACAAACATGTGCTTATGAAACTAGACATTTTTCCAAGTTTGGTTGTGGGAGGGTTGGCATGGTACTTATTTTCAATGGATCAAACCCTCTAAGTCTAAGAACAACCATATCTGAGTCATGTGAATGAAATGGAATGGATGGGGGAAGTACTCAATAGGCATGGGGTTCATGATATGCAAGGGTCCATAGTATCTCATTTATGTGTGCCTTTGTGGAGGGTGTGTCGCACCTTCATCCATAATGCATTTTTCCCAAGCCCATCAATTTCCTTTTATCTTTCTTTATTTGTATTTTCTTTCTACATAGAATAGAGTGAGTTGGAGGCCACTTCCTTGACGTGGTGACTAGATATCGACAATTTCACTCACAAGTACTTTCACGGAAATGAGAAGGTTGGCTCATGATGAGACCCCCTTTCCCTCATCCATGTAACTAAAAGCCATTACCCTAGTGTGATGGCCATAAATGGTAATGTCATACCATTAGATACCCATGGACCTAATAGGTTGGCTCGTGATGAGAGCCCTTATCCTCAACTGATCCTTTAAGCATCTTTATTTATTATTTTCATGGGGTCCTTATTTTCTTACGGAGAATATTTTCATTGCTTTCTCGGGATCCCCTAGGCAAATCATCTGAAAGGTTCTTTAATTAAGATTTTATCTTTTTCCAACTAACTCCCCTCTGGGCCTTCAACCCCTTGTTCCAATGAAATGAGAAATGGTCTCTTCTAGGTTCAGTCTACCCCAAAATCCCAAGAGATGATGTCATGAGGGGAAATATTGATGGAAAGTGGTAAGTATGGTCGGGAGTGGCATGATGACTTATCAAAGGAAGCTCCCAAAAACACCCCATCCTAAGGGTGACCATCTACTTGATTTCCCCAAGCCAACCACCAACATTTAAATAAGGTAAAAGGCATATTTTCCAAAGGAAATGTCAATTAATAAAAAATAACCTCTGATACACAAGCTAGAATGCCTCAAATATTAAAATGATACCCACCATCATACCTGACTTGTGCTGCATGGAGCAAGACCCAAGTGACCTGTGGCGGCAAGTTGGTGTGGATGATGACCAGGTGTTGGATCATTGTGGTTGCAATGCAGGTATGTGTATGTGAAAATGAGATACTGCAAGTCATATGGCCACTCTACACTCCATATCTACAACCCGAGGGCCACGAGACGTAATCTCCTTAGTTATCCACAAAATGGGGATAACATCTGACTCCTATTTGGGGACATGTGCTCATTGTAGAGTGCATGAGAACCGCAACATATCCAAGTAGACATGTTCCTGCAAGGAAACATCAATCTGTCAAGTGCAGGATGGCCTACTCATCCTTGTTCTCATGTGGTCATAATCAAAACCAACTAAGCTAGAAAAAGAAAAATTTGACAAAATTTCCAACTAAGTACACATATATGATGATGAAATCAATAGTGCAAGTAGAGAAAAATGAAAATGCAATGAAACTAAACTAATATAAGCAAACAAAATTCAAGATGCAAGAAAGCAAGATGACTTACCTACTTACCTAGGCTCCTGGGACCCTGAAGATCAAGTCCCGAAGGTGTCAGGTGAAATCATACAACCAGTGCAACCACCTGATCAATGGATAAAGACATTTCCCCCTGTGGTTAATCATGTGAAACAAAAAATATAATTCCAGCACATAGTAATCATGAGAATAAATAGACATATAATCAATCATGAAATAAAACTCATGGAGATGGGTGGGAGGGAGGAAATCTTGCTGAAAAAAGAAACCACAATCTCGGTCATCTTGTAACTCCTTCCTGCAAGCATAGCCACAAGCCCGATCTATCCATCTATGGAGTGGACTGGCATATGTATATGGTGGCTCTTCATCCGTGAAGGCTTGGTCTTTGGAATATTCATGCAATAACTCTTTTACTTGGTTCATCAAATTTTCAACGGCTTTATTAGCATCTATTTCCCTTTCCACCTGCAAAATTTCCTTCCATGAGAAATGGAGAGGTTTTGGTTGATTCCAAGGTGCCATAGTCCCATCAAATAGAAGAACATCTCAAAGGAGTCTCTAGAGGAGAGAAAGGCTCTTCAAAGGATGAAAAGGGTAAGGAGGGGAAAGTTAAGTAATGGAAAGGTGGGTTTGGGAAAGGTAGAGTCGCTAGACAAACTTTGAAGTAGGTTTGTCAAAAAAAATGGGTAGGTTCTTGAAGTGGAGTTGTCAGGAAAGCTCGGGGTAAAGGATTTGGGAAAGATACTTTCCAAAAGTGTCATTTAGGGCACGAAGAGGATTCAAAATTATCCCCGAAAATGATGCCAAAATGTCATATCACAAGTTGCATGTTGGGCAAAGCCTAACCCAACCATAAAATCATGTGCTACAACTATGAGACACTACACCCAATGTCACCTAGATGTAGGTCCCACACTTGGGGGCTGACTAAGGTCACTTCTGGGAGGAAATCCTGGAAAACCTAGGGGGAATGAGAAGGATGAAGGGAAGTGTAAGGATAAGTCCCCCGGAACGTCAAGTGATGGAAGAATATATCGGTTGAAAATGGTAAGTGAAGAGAAGTAAATGGATATCGAGTAAAGAGATAGTTGTCGGTGCACCTATACCTGCCCGAGACACAAGAAAATACACTTTTCCAACTAAGTATAGTAATGGATCATCAAGTTAATCTTGTTGTCCCTAAAATACATCAGCATACAAGTTAGTAAATCAGCAATATATTACATCCAAATCAGCAAGTAAACGGTCTATATTAGTTAGCAATGTCAACAATAAAACTAGTAACCAATGTGGACCGAAAAGAAAAACACTTCAAGACTGAATAAAGATGGTTGTCATAAAAGTAAATTTCTGAAGCAGTATGTCARCCTTATGGCTGTAGCATTCAGTGAAGTACAACAGAAAATMTGACCATCAAAAAGTGCCAAAATCTAGCCTAATAGGTGCACCTAGGTTAGTAGGTTAAACTAGCAAAGTTAGAGGGTTAGCCTAGGGTTAGTTTGTGAGATACTAGCGGTTAGGGTTAGAGTTTAAAGAAGCCCTAATGGTTGTAGGTTAGTTTTACTACATAAATAAGAATTTGTGGGAGAAAGAGGACGCCCTAAGGGAGGAAGAATCCCCATGGCATCAATATCATTATCCAAAAGAGACAACTTCGAAACTTGAAATTTGCACATTTACCAAGGCAACAATTTATTTCTCCCACACAATAAGTAAATGACTAGTGCCTTTAAAAAAAGGTTAATGGAGTCAAGAGAATGTGAAGAAGCTAGATAGGCTACTTCCTTGGGGGTGTAAACCCTTTTACTCCCCAAGGAAAACTTCTCTTAGCTAGGGTTTTAACTAGGAGGGTGTATGCAATTATACTCCTCTTAGTAAACCCTTATGAAACAATATTCCCTTAGCAATAAAATGGTGGAAACAAAAGTAGGGGTGTATGCCCTTATACTCCCTACTTGGCTCAATCAAATAGAACCTTTAACTTGTACAAATTATAATATAATGAAATAAATGGCACCTTCAAGCATTAAAAGGCAATAAAATCTAGACTAACCACCAAAAAATAAATGAAGAAAGCCTTTCAAGGATAGCGCACAATATCCATCAACCATAATCAATACATAGCCATAAACAAAAGCACAAGAGAGATAACTAGCCAAAGAGAGCGAAAATTTCATTCCAAGAGCCTCTCACAATGGAGATTCATGTTATGTCAAAATGATACCTTAGGATCACTATTTATACAAAATGTAGCTAACATAGTCTGTCCACATAATATTAGGGAACACACAATATTAGGGGTCAAAAACCCTAATCTTTCCCCTTTTACCAAATAATATTAAAAAATTCACTTTAATTTCACATTTTCACAAAGAAAACTCTAAAATAAAGGTGGCATCATCCCTTAAAGGAGGACGCTTTGGAAAATTGAGCAAGTCGTTGGAGCTGGGCTACAAAGTAGGGCCTCCAAAGGCCATGTGGCAATCAACTGGAGCCTCTCCACCTCAAAAATCCATGTGTCATTCTATGATTCATCATCAACCACCATATGCCCCTCAAATGTGACGTCAAGCCCCTAGGGAGTGATGTTTTCTCCCTTCTAGGCAAGTCGTTTGGAAGGCAAAGGGTGGGCTATCTCTATCCAGTTGTCTCCTAGGCCTCCAAAAGCATCTCTCTGTCAACTGGCATGTGGGCCTATGTCATCCATCTTGTGGGTTGCTTTCCCTCATGGAAGCCCAAGCTAGGATTGTTCTTCCAAAACTGGCCACCAACATGTACCTACAAGACAAATGGATATGCCCTCCAAGGATCTCAATTCAAAGCATCATGATGAGTGAATCAAGTTAATAAAAGAGCCATTAAAGCATGTATACCAGGACTACATCATACAAACATGTGCTTAAGAAACTAAACATTTTTCCAAGTTTGGTTGTGGGAGGGTTGGCATGGTACTTGTTTTCAATGGATCAAACCCCCTAAGTCTAGGAACAACCTTATCTGAGTCATGTGAATGAAATAGAATGGAGGGGGGAAGTACTCAATGGGCATGGGGTTCATGATATGCAAGGGTCCATACTGTCTCATTTATGGGTGCCTTTATGGAGGGTGTGTCACACCTTCATCCATAATGCATTTTTTCCAAGCCCATCAATTGCCTTTTATCTTTCTTTCTTTGTATTTTCTTTCAATATATCATATGGTGAGTTGGAGGCCACTTCCCTGCCGTGGTGACCAGATACTGATAGTGTCACCCATAAGTACTTTCACGGAAATGAGAATGTTGGCTCGTGATGAGACCCCCTTTCCCTCAGCCATGCAACTAAGAGCCATTACCCTAGTGTGATGGCCATAAATGGTAATGTCATACCGTTAGACACCCATGGACGTTATAGGTTGGCTCATGATGAGACCCCCTACCCTCAACTGATCCTTTAAGCATATTTATTTATTCTTTTCATGGGGTCCTTATTTTCTTGCGGATAATATTTTCATTGGTTTCTTAGGATCCCCTGGGAAAAGCATATGAAAGTTTCTTTCATTAGGATTTTATCTTTTTTCCTAGCTAACTCCCCTCTGGGCCTTCAACCCCTTCTTCCAATGAAATGAGGAATGGTCCCTTCTAGGGTCAATCTACCCAAAATCCCAAGAGATGATGTCATGAGCGGAAATAATGATGGAAAGTGGTAAGTATGGTCGGGAGTGGCACGATGACTCATCAAAGGAAGCTCCCAAAAATACCCCATCCTAAGGGTGACCATCTACTTGAGTGTCCCAAGCCAACCACCAGCATTTAAACAAGGTAAAAGACATAGTTTCCAAAGAAAATCTCTCATAATAAAAAATAAGCTCTAATACATAAGCTAGAATGCCTCAAATATTAAAATGATACCCACCATCATACCTGAATTGTACCGCATGGAGAAAGATCCAAGTGACCTGTGGTGGCAAGATGGTGTGGACGATGATCAGGTGTTGGATCATTGTGGTGGAAATGCGGGTCTATGACTATGCAAAAGGTATATTGTTGGTCATGTAGCCTCTCGACACCCCATATCTGCAACTTAAAGGCCTCAAGACGTAATCTCCTTAGTTATCCACAAAATGGGGATAACACAACCTACAATTGAAAGTTAAAGAGGTCCTTTGGTTGATGTTGTTCCTGTTAAGAAGGGAAAATATGTTTATGGTTCATTCTTTTTCGCATCTGTATATTCAGTTTTGTTGTTCAGTTTATTACTAATCAGTGGAGTATGGTTAGATATTGCAACAATCATCAGTACAAAATGAGAGATAAGTGACCAAAAAATTGACCAAAATATGCATATAAATGACCAGTTTTGATTTGGCGATCATTGGTGGCTAATTTTCGGTCTCTTATCACGCGACTAAAAATGTGGTCATATTTAGTTTGGTCATTTATAACTTTTCTTGTGGTCATTAATTTGGTCATTAATTGTCACAATTAATGACCAAATATATGACCAAATTAATGACCACAAGACAAGATATAAATGACCAAACTAAGTATGACCACATTTTTGGTCATGTGATAAGAGATCGAAAATCAACCATGAGCGATCGCCAAATCAAAAGTGGTCATTTATATGCGGATTTTGGTCATTTTTTTGGTCACTTATCTCTCATTTTGTATTAGTTTGAAACAAACTCAAAAACAAGTTAACATTTTAATAATAAAAGAACAAACCTGCAAGTAGTCCACCTATAGGGAATTCCTGTAACATTGGCATGGAGAGCCTTTTATACTTCATGTATATTGAAACAAATTTTGGAATGCTTTTCAGTGCAAGGATCATACTCCCCAAACATATGCCTCCATGGTTGCCAACAAAATGCCTCTATGAGAAAGAGAATGTACTATTG
>JASDQU010104646.1:396278-424527 GCA_032191745.1 Picea mariana | reverse complement strand
ATATAGGAAGTAAGCGTGGGTGCATCAATGAATGGCCGACTGTTGCGATAAGGTGGGCTGGGCAGGAACAGAGTGAAATGAGAATACCATGAATGGCTGACTGCTGCGATAAGGTGCTAGGGTGGAAAAGAGTGAATAAAAATACCATGGTTTGGTAGGATGACGAATTTGTGGTCTTCCGATAAAACCATGTGTCCAGCGCCGCAGGGATTGAAGGGTAATGAGTATCGACGGGAAAATGCCCCCAGTATTTGGATTTGGGTTTGCGGGTGCAGTACACCCGCTACACATCTCCTCTGTTTCGCTCGTGAGTGCGCGGCGATCGAGACAAAGTACGAGGGCGAACTTCCCTCTGTTTTTCTGTTCATTGGACATACCCAACATCTCCTCTGTTTTTCTGTTCATTGGACATACCCAACAGAAATGTACAAAAATATTTATGCTCAAACAAGAGGATAAATTGAAATCTTTTTGCAAGGGTTTTTATTGTAGGTATTTTAGTTGAAGTTATGAGGATAAATTGAAATCTTTTTGCAAGGGTTTTTGTTGTGGGTATTTTAGTTGAAGTTATAGTTTTATTTGATTGCAGAATTTTTATTATGGAATGATGTGGGAATAATTCTAATTATGTGTATTATTAGTATTTTTAAAATATTAAATTTTGTTTATATATATTATTAAAAAAATTATTTTATTATAACCATTAAGTTTTTTTAATTTAGAAATACATATTTTTATATTTTATATTTTATATTATTTGTTTTTTACTTAGAAATACATATTTTTATATTTTATATTATTTAATTAATAAGTATTATATTTTATATTATATAATTAATAAGTATTTGGAAGGATACAAAATATATTTATATAGTTATAATCAATATAATATTATTATGGAATTGATAATATAATAAATGTGATGGTTTTATTATTAATTGATAATTAAAAGATGATAAATGTTATTATCTTAAAAATATATATTTATGAAAACTGATTACAACATTATTAAATATTTTTAACTAAACAATGTTAGTAAATAACTTTAACTATTAAAAAAGATTAATAAAAACATAAATGTATAAATAAAACTTAAAACTTAGTCACTGAAATGGTCATGTTTTGTTAACAAAATTTGGTGCATAGATTTAAATTCATGCATAAGTTTGAATTACAATATTTCATGTCAACATCTTAAAGTTGCTTATACCAATACCAAAATTGCATTAGCCTATGTTTCTAAATCTAGTGTTGCAGGTGAAGTAGTGTCTCGCTGAAGTAGTGGGGCATTGGCATTACTTATATCTAGTAGAAGTTATGCACATTTATTGAATATTTTTTAAAATCAATTTTGATGAACTCAAATATATGGAAGGAAAATGAAAAATTATGGATTATTGTAATTACTAATAAGAGATCAATGATTACTATGTGATAATTTTTTACATCATGATAAAGAGTTGGGAACAAACCTTTAATGTATATCGTCACAATGTCCAAGAATTTGCAATTAAAATATATAATTAGCATGACCATAAATTTACAATATCCAACTCCACCTATCTCATGGTACTTTTTTTCCAAGAAAAAATTACTCGAAATTATATTATATATATATAATTCATTTACATAGCAAGCCCTGTCGAGCTGATAGCCAGAAAATACAAAGAGATAAAATCTCGCCAATGATAATAACAGTATGATAACAGTATGATAAATCATATCAGAGCGATATAGGAGATATCCATCGCTGTAACAGACCTTCTGCCGCCGATTAGACAGAGATAAAATATCAGTCGGTGAGGGAGAATCGAAAGCTTAAAACAAACCACAGATGGAGCAGGCACCATTACCAGGAGAGCAATGTAGTTTTTAGAGCGCTCGCCCAGCTCTTTCGAACAGATTTATGTTGGAGATGGGACTTTCAAGACCATTTTCACAATGGTAAATAGATAGTCTCCCCACCTCCCCGCTGAGGGCTCTTTTAGAAAGAGCATCCGCCTCCTTGTTATGTGTTCTAGAAAAATGCTGGAACTTGACGTTCATGAAAAGCTTTGAGAGAAACTTTGTTTTGTCCTTCCAGCCTTCTATATGGACAGAGTGGAGCTTGCACTTATTGTTGATCCAGTCAATAATGATACGCGAGTCTCCAAGAACTAGAAGGTGATCAAGCGACCATTGAGAGGCAAGAGCAAGGGCTGTCCATAATCCCAACAGCTTTGCTTTAGTATTCGTGCCCTCCCCACAGTTTATGAACCATTTTGTAATTCTCTTTTGATGAGTTTTAAAGAATCCACCTGCCCCGCAACATATGCCAGTAGATGCAGCAGCTTCGTCGAAGCACGCCAGTGTGTATCCATCAGTCAAAGAGATCTCACAACTCTTGGGAGCAAATGTCTTGATCGAGGAAGGTTGCCATTGGAAAGTGGCCCAAACTCTGTGAATTACCGCCTGTATAGAAGGAGGATGGTCTTCGAAGATCGCTTTATTCCTTTCTTTCCAAATCTGCCAGCAAATGTGAACAGCTAAGCTCGGGGGGGGGAAGACTTTTGTGTGGTCCAGTCATTAAGGCAGGTCGTGAACGTAGGACCTCTCCATTCCACAGGTAGAGAGAATGACTTGGTCAAAAGAAGCCAAACCTCCTTCGTAAATATACAATGAACCATGAGATGATGCACATCTTCATAATCATGTTTACATAGAGGGAAAATGCCAGGGCCCTCCCAGCCTCTATGTCTGAGAGGCTCCCAGGAAAGAATTTTCCCTNGTAGAGAGAATGACTTGGTCAAAAGAAGCCAAACCTCCTTCGTAAATATACAATGAACCATGAGATGATGCACATCTTCATAATCATGTTTACATAGAGGGAAAATGCCAGGGCCCTCCCAGTCTCTATGTCTGAGAGGCTCCCAGGAAAGAATTTTCCCTTTACCCGCCAGCCAAGTAAATAGCTTTAATTTAAGAGGGATCTGTCAATTCCAAATATGTCTAATCCACGAGTGATCAACCTCCAGTCTCATCTGATGCAGGAAGGCATTATAAAGATTTTTGACAGTGATGGAGCCCGTGGCATCACCCCTGGCCCAAAGCAAAAAATCAGGTTGATCGGTGAGAGTGATCCCGACTCCTTTGAGGGCCGATGTGTATCTGCTCCACTCTAAATCCAACGGATCTTCAAGGGACAGGGATGCACTATCCAACCAGTCATCCAGGAGGGAGAAGGCAGCGATCGGTCTCTTAATTTGCGCCAGATAAGTGCAGTCCAGCGCCTCCAGCCGCGCGCACAGCAAAGGTGAGAGGATCGATTGGTCTCCCAGACCAAGAATCTTATCACGGCCAATAAGAATGTTGGTCCCAGTACCAGGCTTCCACCGTAACCAGTGGAGAATTACCTGGGAGGATGCAACCATTCCTTTCCAGTATGGTGAAGCCCAAGGCTGAATAAGAGTCGTCTTTCTAATCCAGTCATTAAGGGAGAGGGAACCCAAATATTTGGCTTTGATAAGTTGGCTCCAGATGCTATCAACGGTGAGAGCTCTCCAAAAAGAGCTGGCCAGAAGAGTTGAATTGAAGAAGGAGAGAAGCTTTAGCCCCCAGCCCCCTGCCTTCCGAGGCTTGGACAACTCTTGCCAACTGCAGAGGTGAAATCGGCGCTTGCAAGCTTGGTCATTCCATAAGAAGTTGAAGGTGATCCTCCGAAGGATCGAAGTAATCTTTGCAGGTATCCACTCCAGTGACATCCAGTACGCAGCTAAGCCTTCCAAAACCGACTTGACCAGGATATAGCGACCCCCAATCGACAGCCATTTATTGCACCAGAAGTCGATTTTTTTTTTGTAGAGTGCCACTAGCCATTGCCAGTCGCAAGGTGTGGAAGATCCCAGTTTGAGATGGTAACCAAGATAGGAGAAGCCTTCGCTTAGATTAAAAAAAGGAAGGGGGATGATGCCCTTTAGGTGCTGTAATTCAGTATCAGTAATGCCCCAATAGTGAACTGTGGATTTTGTGAAATTTAGGGACAGTCCCGAAGCCAGACAGAACAGTTGTAGCGTTTCCTTTAAGACTAGCCATTCCCCCTGTTCAGCTCTCAAGAAAATAAGCACATCATCACAAAACATGAGGTGAAATAGCTTAAAGTAATTAGTGAACTTAATGCCCACGAGATGATGGTCTTTGACCCTTTTGGCGAGAAGGAGGTTGAGTCCTTGCATGATTAGGATAAAAAGATAGGGAGAAAGAGGGCATCCCTGATGGAGGCCCCTTTCACTCTTGAAAAAGCTGGATGGCTCTCCATTGATTAAAACCCCAATGTTCTCATTTGTAACACAAGAAAGTATCCAATGGCTGAACTTTTCTCCAAAGCCCACAGAAAAAAGTATTAATCTTAGGAACTCCCAGTCGATGTTGTCGAAGGCTTTTTGGATATCTAGCTTCAAGACAAGCGCTTTTAAATTTTTATTTTTGATGCTATGTATGCATTCGTGGGCCGTTGCAATTGCATCTTGGATTCTTCGGCCTTTTAAAAAACCAAGCTGCTCTGTTGAGATACACCTTTGTAGGAAAGGCTTTATTCTATTAGAAATCACTTTGGAGATAATCTTGTATACAAGATTGCAAAGTGAAATTGGCCGGAAGTCACTGAAGGCCAGTGATTGATGTTGCTTCGGGATTAAGACCAATAAAGTGGAATTGATGCTCCCAATAACCTTACCTTTGATGCGCAAATCTTCTACCATCTGGAGATTGAATACTTGGTCTAGATTATTATCAAAGAGAGTCCAGATTATTATTAAAGTGATTGCAAGTTGTGGGAGAGGCAAAAGGCAACAATGGAACTTCGTTCATGGATGGCCTAAGAGGAAATGTAGATATGAGTTCTAATTGTATGCACAACCATCTATGCATGTTATAGATAGTTATAAAGATAGTGTGGCTAGGGTATATAGAGAGGAGGAAACTTCTAAAATATATTTGGATAGAACACACATGAAAATGGACATTAGGAGATAACAGACCTGGAAATGGAAAATAGGCTAGATTAAAAAGGACACATGAAACAAGTCTAAATAGTCGGAGATAACAAATATTGTGTAGTGAAATGTTGATAACTGTAAATTGTGTTACAAATTTGGTTACACGATGGAAACATTTCACTTCACATCCAGTATATGATATCACATGTATTTATTCCACTGGCATGAATTTAATGACCTCAAATGAATCGATGTCACAGTGATCTAAGATTAAAACTCCAAACTTGGGTTATTTGTGTTTGGAATTTTTTTTGCATTGTGTGGTATAACCTAAGATTGAAAAAATCACATTAGTTGGCTAAAAAACATTGAATTGCTTAATGAATTAGTGTGATAAAAGTAATTTAAATATTATGGAAAAATAATTATTTTATTAAGCATGTATATAATATTGGACAACAAAAAAAATATTTGTAGTCAAAAGTAAACTAATGAATAATCAAAGATGGATCGAATGTTATAGTTTCCATAGGGACTAAAAAGTAATGTTATATTCTGTTAGCACTTTGTAAATTTTGTCCGGCTGAATAGACAAACGACAGAGGTAACTGTTTCAACCTACTTTAGAGTTGGGCACTAGCCTGCTCAACTCAGAGAAGGTTCTCTCGCGTCACTAGGTGTTTCTTTGATAATCAGTGGCTAGATTTGGTTTGTTTGGGGGTTTTATACAGTCGTTGGTGAAGGAAAGGGGGTGACATTTAGGGCTATGGAGTCGAAAATGAATAAAGCAATGGTAGGCCTGATCCAGGTGGATATTGGTGGACACCCGCCTATTCCACTTGGACCCACACCATTGTTTCTTTCGGTTTTTCAATTTCCTTAATTGTAGCACAATTTACTATTTTTAGCAGTTTTTTGGGTCCTGAACTTCTGGAGCCGTTTTGAGGCCCTAAACGACGTTTTTTTGGGCATGAATGCTCAAGCAAATATGAATCTGTTTCGGACTCGATATTTGCTGTCAACAGTGTATTCCTCTGATAGATCTTTCTAACAATGTATCATGTGCATCAAACGGAGATAGTATGCCAAGGTTACGACCCCGGGAAATTGATGTACCAATTTACCCCAACGAGGCCCATATTCTGGCGTTTCATCTCCTAGGGTTAAGTTTTTGGATGTTTAGGGTTTTCCATTGTTTATCAATAATATATAGGCCTTTGAGCGTCATTGTAACACAAAGTTCAAAGGCCAGTATCCGCCACGTCTCTTCTCAGAGATAAGCTACCAGCGCCCAAGATATTTTATTTCCATTTTGTCTATAAGCATATTTCAATCATTTGTTGTTAATGAAATGAAGTTTTACTTCCGCTTCTTCTCTGCGATTATGTGCATTTCTATATTTCATTGTGTTCCTTCATAAATCTGGATCAGTGGTAGCAGAGCAGTCTTCTCTTTCTCGATCCTTCTTTGCATGTCCCCAATGAGGTCGGGGTATAAGGAGTTAGGGCTCGATCTAGTTGAACCGTTGCAAGATCAGCCTCGCAAACCCCGACGACCGCCCATGGGGGAAGAAAAGAAAGATGAGGGAGCAATAGATCCTATCAAATTATTGCTCGAGGAGGCCGTCGAGAAACAAAGGAATACGATGATGGACAACTTTGCCTAGATCCTTCAACAACTGCCCACTGGCAGCGCATATACATCCAACAACCACTCTGGAGGCGCCACTCCTTTTAAGGTACAAGTAAACTTTGACATTCCCATATTTGAGGGCCAAATAGATGCAGATGTCGTTGATAGATGGTTGAATCTGTTAGAAGGATATTTCTCAGTTCATGACTTTTTCGGCCAAGAAAGGAATATTTTTTCACTCCTTAAAGCTACCCCCCATGTCAAGGACTGGTGGGAAACCTACTAGGAGAAACAGAGCGAGGGGGAACTCTCTCTGTTCTCGGTCACACCCACTTGGAATTCTTTCCGAGACGCCATCAAGGAACAATATTATCCCATGGGGAGCTATGAGGACAAATAAATACAATGGACTACGCTATGGCAACAAAGGGACCAAGATGTGCATGAGATGACGAAACTGTTCCATACCCTACACACAAAGTTGGGTATCAAATATTCGGAGAAACATTTGGTGTTAAAGTACCACAATTGTCTTCATAGATACATTCAGGAGGAAATGGAGTTCCTCGACATCTCCTCGCTTGGTGCGACATACCGGTATGCTGCCAAGATTGAGCAGAAGTTCAAACAGAAGAAGCGAGACTTTGGGTCTTCGAATCAAAAGCAAGGGAAAGGTACCCACAAACCGCCGAACAAAGGACCAAGCCAAGGTGGGACAACCCAAGACAACCCGCCAAAGACGCAAGCAAAGAACAACATCACGAAGCCAAAAAAGGACACGGGAAAGTGGTGTGAGTTCCATAAGAGCTCTACTCACAACACAAGTAAGTGTTGGGCCAAGCAGTCACTAGTAGTCGAGTTGAAGGCTTTTAAATCGGATGTAGGATCCGACTTTGAATCAGAACCCAACAAGGGGAATGAATGGGGTAAGCAGATTATCGATGTGGAGCCCAAAGCCACCGTTGCCACCACGAAGATCCAGAAGATCCAGAGGAGGTGGAGTGCCTCTTCCATTCCCATATGTGGGTAAAGGGTTCCCTGTTGTAGTTCATTGTCAACAGCGGGAGCCAGAAGAACCTCATATCAATAGAGATCGTGAAACGGCTGGGCTTGCCGACCACAACACACCCACAACCATACACCATCGGGTGGTTTCACCAAGGACGGGACCTCCGTGTAAGCCAGCAATGTCGCCTTCCCTACAACATCAAGCCCTTCACGGATGAGGTATTATGTGACATTGCTCCTCTTGATGTTTCTGATGTATTATTAGGCCAACCATACTTGTGGAAGTGACATGTTGTGTATGAGTCCAGGCCTCGTGCTATTATTATTACTTTGGGCAATAATATGTATAGAATACCGAAAATAGCACCGCCTACAACCATCTCTTTGGTTACTACAAAACAATGCAGTAAGCTCATTGCCAAAACCAGGAAATTTGTTTTCTTGATGATCTGCCCTCAGGGAAAGAAGAAGACTATGGCCACGAACTCTAGACAGGGCCCCTATGCATGATAGAAATAGATTGATAAGGTCGTGGAGGAGTACGATGACATCTTCACCTCCCCCGCAGGGGTGCCTCTACACTATCAAGTCAAGCACCCCATCGATCTGACCCTAGGTGTGCCATTTCCCAATGGACCAATCTATCGATGCTCTATTCTGGAGAATGTCGAAATCAAGAGGCAGATTCAAGAGTTGTTGCAGAAAGGTCACATCCGGCCGATTTCATCGCCCTGTGGGAGACCGATCGTGCTGGTGCAGAAGAAGGATGGGACTTGGAGACTCTGCATTGACTATCGGGCATTGAACGAGATCACTGTCCGGAATAGGTACCCGATCCCACAGATTGATGACCTTTTGGACCAACTCAAGGGAGTGAAATATTTCAGCAAGATCGACTTGAAGTCTGGGTATCACTAGGTACCAATCGAACCCTCTGATGTGTGGAAGACTGCTTTCAAATCCAAGGAGGACCTTTTCGAATGGTTGGTCATGCCTTTCAGGTTGACGAATGCCCCTACAACCTTCATGATACTAATGGACATCTTGTGACCATTCACCAACTCATTTGTAGTGCTTTACTTGGATGGAATTCTGATCTTCAGTCTGACTTGGGAAGAGCACCTCACCACATCCGACAAGTCCTCCAAACACTACAAAAACACAAGTTCTGTGCCAATTTGGAGAAGTGCACTTTTGGCATGACCCAAGTTCAGTATCTGGGATACATTATTGATGAGCGAGGGGTGCATGTGGATTCAACCAAGATCCAATTCATTCGGGATTGGCCAGCCCCAACCACCCTAACAGAGCTCTACAACTTTTTGGGTCTTGCCAATTTCTACCGCAAGTTTGTGTTGGGATTCTCTCATATCACTTGGCACTTGAGTCAAGTCACTAAGGGAGGAGCGAAAGCAAGATTCTTTTGGTCTGAATCTCAACAGAAGGTGTTCGATGATTTGAAGCATTGCCTCTGCTCTACACCAGTGCTCACATTACCAGACTTGCAACAACCATTTGAGATTGAGACAGATTCCTCCGACTATGCTATTGGGGCAGTCCTTACTCAACAGGGGAATCCAGTGGCATATCATAGTGAGACATTTTCTTACACAGTTCAGAAGTATCCCACTTATGAAAAAGAGATGTGTTCCATTGTGCAGGCTTGCCGACAATGGAAAAATTACATTTTGGGAAAGGAAACGATCATCCACACAGACCACCAACCCTTGGAGTTCATACAGACACAAGGGAAGTTGCAGAATGATCACCATCATAAGTGGTCCACATACCTGCAACAGTTTCATTTGAGCATTAAGTACAAAAAAGGAAGCACCAATAATGTTGTAGACTGCCTCAGCCGACCCCCTATAATGGCACTAACCATGGTGCTCAACTATTGTGGGCACAAGACTTCGGATTGGCTGCTTCTCTACAAAAGTGATCCAGAATTAATCCACACATACAATACGTTCTTGGAGGGTAAGCAAGTTCCTAATTTTCACCTCCAGGATGCCCTACTATGTCACCCAGGACATCTTTGTGTTTCTTCAAGCGAGCGTGCCAAGATGATTTGGGAGGCGCACTACAGTCGAGTCGCTGGGCATTTCGGGGTCGAGAAAACTGTGTCAGTACTGCAAAAGTATTTCTATTGGTCGAACCTTCGACAGGATGTCGAGAAGTACATCAAGTCCTGCACTACTTGCACCATTGCCAAACCAACCATCAAGAAGCAAGGCCTATATACTCTGCTGCTTACCCCTAGTCGACCTTAGGAATCCATCTCCATGGATTACATGTTGGGCCTTCCTTCTACTAAGCATGGCAATGACTACGTTTTTGTGGTCGTCTACAGATTCTCGAAGATGTCCATTATGATGGCTTGCAAGAAGAATATCACAGCAGAAGCCACTGCTAAACTCTTCTTTGAACGAGTGTGGGTACACTTTGGGATCCCACAGCCTATCATCTCAGATCGGGACAATAGGTTCCTAAGTAAATTTTGGTCTAGACTCTGGTCAATGCTGGACACCAAGCTCACCAAATCCATGGCTTTCCATCCACAAACTGATGGCCAGACATAGGTCGTCAACCGGATGATTATACACATTCTGCGCATGTATAATTCAAATCATCCATGCACATGGGATGAGAGCCTCCCCTATGTACAACACAGCTACAATCGGGCTCTCCATAGCTCAACCAACCACAACCCCTTTCAAGTGGGCTTTGGATTCCGGCCACTATGTCCCATTGACATAGCCATGCCATTTGCGGCTACTCAAGCAGATTCATCCCATGTCCAGTCTGAGTCTGACAAGGCAAACAACTTCATTGAGTGCATTCAACACATCCGCCAACAGGTTCATGACATCTTGGACAAAGCCAATGCTAAGTACAAGCAGCGACATGATCAACATCTAGTGCCACACAACTTCCAAGTGGGTGACAAAGTGTGGCTACATTTGCAAAAGGAGTGCCTCACTGGACCCTACCGCAAGATTTTCCCGCTCCGATGTGGGCCATACACCATCACCAAGATTGTAGGGGACAGTGCCTTTGAGTTCAGTATTCCACCATTCCTTGGTCTGCACCCAATGTTTAATGTGGACCGTCTTCGGCCCTACTTTCCACTTCTACTGAACACATCTGACATGGCAGAACAACTCACACCAACAAAGTTAAACCCAGATTGCATGGAACAAGCCACAACTGATCGGATTATCGACATATAGATCAAGAACACCAGCTAGCAGAGGATCCAACTATATCAAGTTGTCAAAGCAGGCCAACTCATTCACTAGGGCAAGTGGCTCACCAGGGACCAAGTTCAGTAGAAGTTTCCTCATCTCATGGAGGAACTCAACGCAATGGGGACCATTGCTTCCTAAGGGGGGAGGAATGATCCAGGTGGATATTGGTGGCCACCCGCCTATTCCACTTGGACCCACACCATTATTTCTTTCAGTTTTTCAATTTCCTTAATTGTAACACAATTTACTATTTTTAGTAGTTTTTCGGGTCCTGAACTTCCGGAGCCATTTTGAGGCCCTAAACGACGTTTTTTGGGCATGAATTCTTAAGCTATTAGCAATGTAGTCCTCGGATATATCTTTATAACGATGTATCATGTGCGTCAAACGGAGATATTATGCCAAAGTTACGACCCCGGGAAATTGATGTACCAATTTACCCCAACGGGTCCCATATTCTGGTGTTTCATCTCCTAGGGTTAGGTTTTTGGATGTTTAGGGTTTTCCATTGTTTCTCAATAATATATGGGCATTATATCCTCATTGTAACACAAAGTTCAGAGGCCAGTAGCCGCCGCATCTCTTCTCAGAGATAAGCTACCAGTGCCCGAGCTATTTTATTTCCATTATGTTTGTAAGCATATTTCAGTCATTTGTTGTTAATGAAATGAAGTTTTACTTCCACTGCATCTTCGCGTTTATGCGTATTTATGTATTTCATTGTGTTCCTGCATAAATCCGAATCAAGACCATTAGAACTTTCTAGAGGAGGAAGGCTAAATGAGGCAATGAGTCTGAGTTTTTTTTAAATTTAAATCTGCATGGTGAAAGAGGAAAAGGAAAACAAATAAATGCATCAGAGCATATTGAAATGAATTCTGAATTAGTTAAGAAGAGGATTACATAATTTAAATTGCTAAGTTGAGAGAATCATAAGACGAATTCCTAACTTCTAAATATCCAATTTAAAAAGAGGAAAATGTAAATGGGATTTCAAAGACACAAGAAATACACACTATGAGAGAAAACATAACTCATATCACAACCATTAGAATCTTTTCATAAACAGTTCAAAATGCTTCTGCAATGTATATTCACTTTAGCTCCATGGATTTACAAAGTCTTCCTGCTACGAGGGCATGCCCCTCCTCAGTCCATCCAATTATTTATTTATCTTTGTAATAATATATATAGGTAGATTACATCCGGGATTTAGAACAAATCATCTTCCCCAAAGTTTCAAAAATAGTCGTCGGTTACAAAAGAGTAACGTACAACAACCGGACTCCTATTTTCTAGGGGACGTTATAAACAAAAATGACATATTTGAGGTTTTTTTCCTTGAAGGCCATTTGTCAATATTATTACAAAATTCTCTGACACACACTAAATTTAGCCTACAATCTATTTCATCTTTTAACGTATCAAGCCATGCAGGTTGGTTTTCCCCAACACTTTCGACCACCTCAGCTTTTACCTTTGTCTTCTGATGCCTGCTTCGTTTCCTCTTGACAGCTCGTGTATGGTGTCTGTTTTCGTATCCGTTGATGATCAAATCCTTCATGATGGGATTTAATCTGACCTCTTCATCTGCTCCTGGCTCTCCCGGAGGCTTTGTATAAAACTTCGTTGCTAAGATTCAAGCAACCAATTTCTCTCTTTTCTTGAATGATGATTTTGTCATATTAGTTGAAAATATCGGTTCACTGGAGGCCACTTGGTCTGTCGTATCCATTTTCTCTGGTTTTGAAGAAAGCACGAACTTATCTTCCTTAGATGAATGATTCGACCTGTGATGACCTCGTTCTGAAATAGAACATTAATTGCCCAAAACAGAGTAATGTAACCCCTGTTTTGAATGATAATCATCATTGAGTTCCAATCTTGAACTACTGACAAGAGTACTCACAGGTACATCGGTTTATCACATTTGGCCAATATATTTCGAATAATGATCCTTCAAGTTGGTTATTTGGCGGCACTCACCTGGCATTGCATGGACGAAAAGTACTCGAACAAGTGGTGTGAGATAATTTAACCGGTTGTCACTTTCCCCTCTCCACATGCGACCTTTAGATTTTACATATTTACTGATATTAGAACACATGACATCGGGGTGTGGTTGAGTGGTTTCGCGCTCACCCGCTTTTCTCCCCGGTATGCTTCTGGAGGTGCCATGTGTCTATGGGTTGAAATCACATTATTTTCCTTGGCCCGCTCTCTAGTGATTAACCTTTGCGTTGTTTCCTTGCTCGATATGTCTCCTGACCGTCGATCTGGGCTGCTCAAGATCTATGGTCCATCGGATCCCATCACTCCTACATCTCCACTGATTTTAACCCTGTCCACCAGATATGACCCCACCCACTAATTTAACACTCCTCTATATTGATTTAGCGTTCCGCCAAATCTCAAGACTTGGATTCCAAGAAATTATTATAGTGATAACATAGGCTCCAATTGGGGATGTTACCCTCCCTGTGAGGTAGCAAAGAACTTGTATACCAAGTGTCGAATCCATTGGGCTACTCCCAAAACACGTGTGTGTACCGTGCTCCAACCTGTCACCAGTGTCTACTGAAAACCAACTCTACACATTACTATCCACTGGCTACTGAATACACCGCTAGAAATATGACTGTATACACTACTGGAAATCCAAAAAATGCCTGACCAACAAGCTTATTTGTACTTACCTACCCTAAAAAATGCTGAAATGAATACTCAATCAAGTGATGCTAAAGTGCCAATGCAAGCAATCAAGCAATTGGCTTCCCAATTTTTCTCCGCTCACATCTTTATTAAGTAGGCAAACAAATGTAAAAGATGGCAGCTAAAAGAAAAAGTTGAATCCAAAAATTGAGCTTATGAATGAAACAAACTCCTCCTTCACTGCAGACTATAGTATGATGGCCACAGGATCTTGAAAATCATGAAAAATCATTTCTTCTTGATGAGAAAAAACATAAAGACAAGCCTTTTTCATAAGTGTTTGTTGATCTTGCTCTATTTCTTCAGTTTTGGGAACACTTTCAAATGAAATGCCAGCAATAGGTTTGTCTAATATTCCATGCATATCAACAAAAACATTCATACATCCTTGAACATCTTTAAATATGGCAGCCATACTATGTGCATCAGGGTTATCCTCTTGTTCATCAAATGGTTCTGATTTGGTTTTATTAATCTCCTATAAATTTGCTTGAGTATTGTTATTTTGGCTTTCAAATGAATGAATGGAAATAAGTTTATGCTCATAATCTTCTTGCAAATGTGAAAAATGAACATCGTGTACTATTTCACAGTCCAGAGTTCCAATGGATGCATTTTCAAAACCATGATTTTTAAATGAATCAAACAAAACCACCGCCTCTTCATTATCTTTTTGTATTTCTGATTTAAAAATGGCATACGTTGTTTTGTTTCTTTCTTGAAACTCTATGTAATTTGTTTGTTCATTGCTTGAAATTTCCATAGATAAAGTTTCAGAATCCTCGTCCATGTCTAGGCCATTTAGAAATTGGACCATCACATCATTTTCAGGGGAAGAAAGGAAAATTGGAAACACTTTGCTTTGCTGGAAATCTTGGTGCATACTTATATTAGTTTCAGAGGGAGGAAAATAACCTCTAACAACAATTTCTTGATCAACTTCATCTTCTTTGTCAGGTTGGTAGCTGAGCATATGCTGCAATTCTGAACTGAAATAACCTCTCGTGTAATCAAACACAGGATCATTGATCACATGTGAAGGTCATGGATCTCCCTCTTCAACAACCATCTTCTTATGTGAAGCAATGTTGTTGTAGTCAGACTTTCATGCTTCCTTTGTTACCTCATGATTTGCTTTCAATAACTCAAAGGAAGAAAAACATAATGGAGGATGTTTTTTACCTGTAAATCTGTTGTACCCTGGATATTCAAAATCATGCCTGGAGGATGTCTAATTTGAAATATTATAAATATTTTGCTTCAGCGTTTTGAAGGAAGGGAAACATAATGGCAAGGTTCTTTCACCTGACTCAAAACCGTCTTCGTTTTCTTCATTGTTGTCATAGGAAAAAGTTTCAATTTCTTTGGATTGCTGAACACTCTCATTTTCAGATTCATCTTCGACCAATGGATACAAATTTGTATTGACAAGACCTTCCACATAACCAGTAACAAGGCCATCAAACACATGAGAGGACTGTTGCAATTGCTGGTCAATTTTTATTTGTGAATCAGTGTGATTTGGCATCAACACACATTCCTTTGCTTCAATGACGATCTTAGAATTTTCTTTCAACAATTTAAACAAAGAAAAACATAAAGGTAAAGGATTCCCTTCAACTGATTCAGTATTTTCTTATTTGTAAATGCGATATGTAGGCTGACTTTTCTCATTACACTGCTGAAAAGGAGCATTTTATGATAGAGAACATACAACTAGTTGTTCTAGGAAATCGACATCGCAATCACCATCATATTCATCATATATAGGCGAATCAACAACATATGAAATATCATCTAACTAGAAAAATTTTGGAACATTAACCTGTTCTTCAACAAACTGATTTGCAAACTCATCTTCTTGAATGTCTACAAATGAATACATAAAACAATCAACACCCTGCTTATCATGAGATGGATCAACACCTCCTCCTTCAACAAGTGGAATATAAATTTTTGCAAAATCATTGGTATTTAAAACTTTGAGAGGGCTTATGGAATCATCCATCTTATGCTTAAGATTCCAATCAAATTTTCTTTGTTCACATTTATCCTTATGTCTTGGAACACCCAATTTTTCACTTTGAATTTGTTCGCATGCCAGGATATTGTGTTGAACCTCCTAAGCATCATTAAACATTTGTTGTAAGGACTTAGGTCTTCTTTCCATCAGGAGGAAAGACAAATCTGGATGAAAAATTGTTGTATAATGGAGCATGGCAACAACTTCAGTAGGTTGAATTTCTTTGGGCAAATTGTAATAAATAATGAAAAATATCCTAATGAATATAGAAATAGTTTCATGGCTCTGCCTTTGTAAGACATAGAACTCTGTAAGTTGTAGATCCAAAGATTTCTTCTTTCCCCAAAACTTTAAAAATACATTCTTCAATTCCTCCCATGAGCTAATTGTCTCTGGTTGCAAATGTCTAAACCAGTCTTTGGTGTCCCTTTCAAGGATCGAGAGAAAAACCTCATACAAACATCGTCATGGTCAATCTCAAACAAATCTATAAAATTCTCAAACCCTTGGATGTGTTTTTCAGCTGAGATAACATTGAGTTCCCCATCAAACACAGGTAGGTACTCATAGTAATTTGGAGGAAAGTCATGAAGGGTGTGAGGTAACTTTAAAGGTTTGTATCTATGCTGAGTCTTGAAGGGTGTTGGATCAAGTACATGAGGTGAAATATCAACCTTGGTTTGATGAGGCTCATGAACTTGGTCATGGTTATCATATGGCTCAAGTGGGAGATTTTGATCAGAGACAGTAATAAACTGAGGAGATATTTGTATAATCTTACAAAGAGGATATACCATTTCAGGATTATCATGATCATTATTTGCATGCAGTAGGTGAAGAAAAATTTGACTAGCATGTTCAAGAAAGGACTAGAAGAAACTTATAACAAACAATAAAATGCCTTGGAAAAAATCCAATTTTAAGTACTTGTTTCTTTCCATAATTCCTTTTCATACCTCTGTCAAGGGATCTCATCTTCCAACAGAGTTTCTGAATCACATTTGAATCTTGAGTGGAGTCCCCAATAATGTTTTGGAAGCTAGATTCTGCATTGAGAATGGAGTCGCCATTTAAAATTTAAATTTATGGATTCTTCTGCAAGTGGAATCACCTTAAAACTGATTTTTCGATGTGTGGAGTTGCCAGAACAGGAATACAACCAATATGTGCCTAAGTGTATGCTTCTCTCAGACCTTAGAACTCAACCATGTCGTTCTTTTCCAGGGAATTTTTTTTTTAATTTCGTCCCGACAACGGAGCCAGAATGTTAACACTCTATAAATTTTTTCTGGCTAAATCGACAAACGATAGAGGTAATTGTTTCAAACTACTTTAGAGTTGAGCACTAGCCTTCTCAACTTAGAGAGGGCTCTCTCGCATCACTAGGTATTTCTTTGATAATTAGTGGCTAGATTTGGTTTGTTTGGGGGTTTTATACAGTCGTTGGCGAAGGAAAGGGGGTGATATTTGGGGCTATGTAGTCGAAAATGAATAAAGAAGTGGAAGGACATTAGAACTGTCTAGAGGAGAAAGGCTAAATGAGGCAACGAGTCTGAGTTTTTTTTAAATTTAAATCTGCATGGTGAAAGAGGAAAAGGAAAACAAATAATTGCATCAGAGCATATTGAAATGAATTATGAATTAGTTAAGAAGATGATTACATAATTTAAATTGCTAAGACGAGAGAGTCATAAGACAAATTCCGGACTCCTAACTCTCCAATTTAAAAAGAGGAAAATGTAAATGGGATTTCAAAGACACAATAAATACACAATATGAGAGAAAACATAACTCATATCACAACCATTAAAATCTTTTCATAAACAATTCAAAATGCTTCTGCATTGTATATTCACTTTAGCTCCATGGATTTACAAAGTCTTCCTGCTATGAGGGCAGGCCCCTCCTCAGTCCATCCAACCATTTATTTATCTTTGTAATAGTATATATAGGTAGATTACATCCGGGATTTAGAATGAATCATATTCCCCAAAGTTCCAAAAATAGCTGTCGGTTACAAAAGAGTAGCGTACATCAACCAAACTCCTATTTTCTAGAGGACGTTATAAATAAAACTTACATATTTGAGGTTTTTTTCCTTGAAGGCCATTTGTCAATATTATTACAAAATTATCTGACACACACTAAATTTAGCTTGCAATCTATTTCATCTCGGCAATTTCTTTTGTTAACGTATCAAGCCATGCAAGTTGGTTTTCCCCAACACTTTCGACCACCTCAGCTTTTACCTCTGTCTTTTGACGCTTTCTCTGTTTCCTCTTGACAACTCGTGTATGGTGTCCGTCTACGTATCCATGGATTATTAAATCCTTCATGATGGGATTTAATCTGACCTCTTCATCTGCTCTTGGCTCTCCCGAAGGCTTTGTATAAAACTTCATTGCTAAGATTCGAGCAACCAATTTCTCTCTTTTCTTCAACGATGAATTTTTCATATTAGTTGAAAATCCTGGTTCACTAGAGGCCACTTGGTCTGTCGTATCCATTTTCCCTGGTTTTGCAGAAAGCACAAACTTATCTTCCTTAGCTGAATGATTCGACTTGTGATAACCTCGTCCTGAAATAGAACGTTAATTGCCCAAAACAGAGTAATGTAACCCTTGTTTTGAATGATAATCGTCATTGAGTGCCAATCATGAACTACTGACAAGATTACTCGTAGGTACATTGGTTTACCACGTTTGGCCAATCTATTTCGAATGATGAGCCTTCGAGTTGGTTATCTGGTGGCGCTCACCTGGCATTGCACGAACGAAAAGTAATCGAACAAGCGACGTGGGATGATTTGATCGGCCGTCACTTTCCCCTCTCCACATGCAACCTTTAGATTTGACATATTTAATGATATTAAAAAATGTGACATCGAGGCGTGGTTGAGCGGTTTCGCGATCACCCGCTTTTCTCCCCAATATGCTTTTGGAGGTGCCATGTGTCTATGGGTTGAAACCGCGGTATTTTCCCTGGCCCGCTCTCTAGTGCTTAACCTCCACATTGTTTCCTCACCCGATATGTCTCCCGACCGTCGATCTAGGCTGCTCAAGATCTATGGCCCGCCAGGTCCCATCACTCCTACGTCTCCGACGATTTTAACCCTGTCCACCAGATATGACCCCACCCACTAATTTAACACTCCTCTATACTGATTTAACGTTCTGCCAAATCTCAAGACTTGGATTTCAAGAAATTATTATAGTGATAACATATTCCATCATTAACAAGTCATAATCAAGGAATTATTTAGTAATGAGATATTTCACTTCAAACATTATATAAAGATAGCACTTAGAACTTTACATGATCAATTATGTTTAGCGTTATAAATGGAAGCCTTTTGTTTGAAATTGAATGTAGTGGAGATTTAATGTATTATTATGGAGGATGATGTACAATTAATGGACAATTCATTATCAATTTATCTATCTAAATATAGAAAATGGTCTATTTTGATTATAGATGATGAAAATAAGGAGAAAATGAATAAATAATTAAAGAAAGTATATATAGAAAATGGTTTATTTTGATTATAAATCATGAAAATAAGAAGAAAATGAATAAGGGTCATATGTTACTTTACTTGAAGATGAAAGCAATTTGATGCGACGGGCGGAGGTCTGCAAAACCCTAGCCTCCTCGCAAGGTAAACGGACGGGCACCAAGAACAAATTGCCTTCGCGGACCTCAACCAGAGCCTCCGCCGACCACTCGGCCTCCACTGTCACAAGGATATGGGTGCAGAGGAGGGGGGGAAACCCCCCTCATACCGCAATGTAGCGGCCAACGACAAGGCAGGAGCTAGAATAGTGCGGCCCACCTTTGAGCCGCCGCTGCAGGTGCGCGAACAACTACTAGCCAGAGAACAAGGCCTCCGATCGGAGATGGAAACCGAAGCAGGAACTTCTCAAGCAAAGCCACCAAGGACCTGGGAACCAGGAAAATGCATCCCGCATACGGAGAAGCCGCCACGATACCTCATCAGCACCACCCGGGTTGGAGAGCACACGCAATTTATGAAGGAGCATGCCCTAATCGGCAAATTCCTAGGGCTCTGGCCGACAGAAAGGGACCTTCACAAATGGATAAAACACTGGTGGAATCCCAAAGGAGATTACGAGCTGCAACTCGTCTCCAAGGGATTCTTCATAATCATTCTATACAATTTAGAAGACAAAGACATAATTTTTGAAGGAGGGCCGTACTTTTTCAACTCAACAGGACTGTTCCTCCACTTTTGGACTGAAAGATTTAACCCAGACAAAGAAGACTTCACCATGGCCCCTGTGTGGATTCACCTGTACTCCCTGCCGCAAGAGTTCTGGTTGGAGGAGATTCTAATGGGCATAGGCAACACCCTAGGGCAATATGTGAAAACCTCGGAGGCCATAAGGCAGCGAAAATACACTTCATATGCTAGAATCTGTGTGTATAGGAATATATCCAAAGCACTCCCTGGGGCGGTAACCCTCGAGTATCAAGATGAGGACTGGCAACAAACCATAGACTATGATCATATCCCATTCAGATGTAGAAGATGCCACAAGCATGGCCATCTCTACCGAGATTGCCCCATCATCCAGCAAGCCATGAAGGCAACTGAAACCAAGCAGAAGGACGGATTCACCACAGTAACTTCAAAAAGGCGGAACCCACCAAAGAAGCAGCCCACGACCGCCAGGAAAAACATTGCCACCAAGAACTCATATGAGATTCTGGAGCAGCTACCAGAGGACGAGGAAGTCCAGGACCCGCACAAAAATCCTCTTAAAACGCAAACAGAAGGATCAAAGCCCGACCCTAATCCTCACACCGGCGAGGCCCCCACGGAAAAACGAGGAGAAGGAGATGGGGATACCCCAATGCTGCTGGACGACCGAGATCTTGCTGGAAGAGATCTGGAAAAGCTGGAGGAGGCTCTGAATCAAAAAGATCTGTAGACCCTTCCTAAAGAGCAACTCCGTAAGGTGCACAAGGTCTTTCTTAATTCCTCTGCAGGATCCACTGCACGCCTAGTCATAGCAACAGACTCGAACTCTGGCTCGAAACGAATCCTCCGCGAAAGCAAAAGGCGGGGACGAAAAAATGCACAACAACTAATCAAAGAAGCAGGCAATCTAATGATAAAATCTGGTCAGATACACAAGCTTTCGGAGGGATACCTCCACTCAGCACCCCCCTCTTAATGATGAAGATAGTCACGTGGAACGTCAGGGGACTGAATGGCAGATCCAAACAAAGGATCCTACGAGAATGCATCATGGCAGAGAAACCAGATATACTGCTACTCCAAGAAACCAAATGCAGAGGAGCAGAAGTTGAAACAATATCTCAGCGTATATGGCGAGAATGTAGCTCCATCACAACAGACTCCACAGGAGCTTCAGGTGGCCTAGCCATCTTATGGAACCCAACCAATGTAAATATCAGTAAGGCCTTCACAACAGTTGGAACAATAACTGCTCACTTTGAAGTCTTAGGCACAAATCAGGAAGAAGCCATAACAAATGTCTACGGGCCGCATAGCAATCAGGACAAAGATAAATTCATGCAGTCTCTCGAGCTTATCAAAACCTTGGTGGCAACCCCGAAATGGATCTTAGGGGGAGAATTCAACATGATCCTGACACTGGAGGAAAAAACTGGAGGCATCAAACGACTCGAGCAGGACAGTGGTAAGTTTAAAGCTCTCATTGATCAGCTAAAATTAGTCGATATTGAGAATAGCAATGGCACCTTCACTTGGTCCAATCGCAGATCAGGGAACCAGCACATAGCCTGTCGACTCGACCGCTTCCTGGTAACTGAAGACATTATGGAATCCGGCTCTCATCTGGAAAGCTTAATCTTACCAAAAGCAGGCTCGGATCACTGGCCCCTGGCACTACAAATGGATTTGGGAGAACCCCCAGATATAAGCCCTTCTGCTTCGAGAAGTTCTGGCTAGCACACCCGGACTTTCAACGGCTAGCCAAATCCTGGTGGGAACAAGCGGCAATAGACCACGGCTCATGCATGTACAGGTTTCAGCAGAGATTAAAAAACTTCAAGCAGAGCCTCAAATACTGGAACAAGAACAACTTTGGTAATATACTACAGAGCATAAAGGACATAGAGACCAAGCTCGGGGAGATCCAAAAAACTTTCATCTCGGGAGCAAGAACTGTCGAACTAATGAAGGAGGAAGAGCAGCTTCAGGCACAGCTAGAGGAACGAAGGAAGCAGGAGGAAATCCTTTGGAAGCAGAAATCAAGGGTGCAATGGCTGAAAGAAGGAGAAAAGAATACAAAGTTTTTCCACAGAGCCATGATGCACAGAAGGCATATCAACAAGATCACTCACCTAGAGGACAGACAGGGCAACTTAACCCGGGAACACACCAAAATAGAGGAGGAGCTACTCATGTATTACCAAGACCTCCTCACGGAACCCCAGCAGGACAGAATGACAACAATCAGATGGGTAACTGAACACATTCCGGCACTCGTCACTCCAGAGCAGAACGCAGCCCTAACTCGACCCATCACACAAGAAGAGGTCAACCAAGTAGTAAAAGACATGTCAGCAGGGAAAGCCCTGGGCCCGGATGGATTCACCGTTGATTTCTTTCACCACTGCTGGGATCTGATCAGAAAGGACGTGTGGGAAGTAGTAGAAGAGTCACGAACCTCAGGCCTGGTATTACCAGCTCTCAATGCCACCTTCCTCACCCTCATTCCAAAGGAAGAAAGAGTCACCAATCCCAAACACTTCAGACCAATAGCACTGTGCAACGTCATCTACAAAGTCATAACGAAGGTCATCGCAACCAGGCTCAAACCCATCCTGCCGTTCCTCATATCCAAAGAACAATCAGGGTACGTAGAAGGACGACAAATCATGGATAGCGTCATTCTAGCTCATGAGATCATACACTCCCTAAAATCCTCCAGAACTCCAGGTATTCTTATCAAACTTGATCTTTCAAAATCCTTTGATTGAGCCAGCTGGCAGTATATTAGAGCGGTCCTAAACTCCTTTGGCTTTGACCAAACTTGGATAAGTTGGGTTATGAATCTCACCTCCTCCGCCTTCTTTTCTATCCTCGTGAATGGTGTTCCATCAAAACCTTTTTCGCCAACTAGAGGAATCCGACAGGAGGATCCTCTCTCCCCTTTTTTGTTTTTACTCTTAGCGGAAGGTCTGGGGCGCTACATCAAAGCATCTATAAATGATGGCTCACTCAAAGGCCTACCTCTGCACAACATCCAACCCGCACCCTCGCACAACCAATTTGTGGATGATACCCTACTTCTGAACTCTCCCACTGTCTAGGAGGCCACAAAGCTCAACTCTATCCTTTCAGATTTCTCCGAGGCCTCTGGCATGGCGCTCAACCTGGAAAAGTCCAAACTCTACTTCTTTAACACCCCGCCCCCTATCCAACGGCACATCTCTCGACTTTTGGGGATACCCAGGAGCTCCCTCCCGTCCAACTATCTTGGGGTACCTCTCACTGGAGAGGCGGCCTCCAACATCTCCTAGGAAAGTCTCCTCCTCTCCATGTCCAATAGACTTCGCAACTAGACTTTCAGAACTCTAAATATTGCCTCCCGGCTGGTGCTCCTCAAATCAGTTTTGCAAGCACTACCCACCTACCTTTTCACTGCTCTAGCGGCTCCCAAAAAAGTCATCAGAGCTATTAGAACCCTGCAGCGAAATTTTCTTTGGAGCGGACACCAACCAAACAAGAAATGGGCGTTAGTTAATTGGGACGAACTCTGCACGCCAAAAAATCAAGGCAGACTGGGGCTCCGAGATCCAAGAAAGCTGAACCAAACAATGGGAGCTAAAATCTGGTGGAGGTGGCTGAAAAACCCAACAGCAGCCTGGGCACAACTGTGGAAAAGGAAATATGCCCCACACACACCGGAGGATCAGCTAATCCGACACAACAACCACATCCAGGGCTCCAACGTCTGGAACACAGCTTGGCTAAACCGAACTCTGGTGCAACATCACACATTATGGGAGCTCCGAGATGGTGGAAGCGCCCTTTTTTGGAAAGACTCTTGGCAGCAACTCAAGCCGTTGGAGACAATAGATGAGCTAGCGGTGCTCAAAAGAACCCTCCACCAAAACACCCTTCCAAAGGTTAAGGAACTATGGGTGTCACAAACTCCGCAGCAAAGGTGGCGCCAATGGAAGACTTCCCACCTAGAGCTCGGGGCCCTAGAAACTCTCGACCTGTGGAGCTGGCAATCACAAGCCACCAGGAGAAAAATACTTTGCAGAGATGGACCGGATATCCTGAGGTGGGGATACACCACAACGGGCACTTTCACTATTAAGGAAGCCTACTCACTGCAAGCTCACCAACAAAATCCAAGAAAGGAGCCGATATGGAGCAATGTCTGGAGTCCAGCCCTCTGGCCCAAGATCTCCACCTTTCTGTGGCTACTAGTGCACAACAAAGCTCTAACCTGGGACAATCTACAGAAGAGAGGATTCATTGGACCTTCAATTTGTGTTCTTTGCTCGCTACAGGAGGAAAGCAAAGAACATCTCTTCAATAGCTGCCACTATAGTCAACAGATCTGGGACTATGAAGCACAAATTATGCGCAAATCAAATCGAAACCGAAGCAATATCAATTGCACAATCGAAAACTGGGACAGCATCTCCTTCAACAACCCCATACTGAATTTCATATGGAATCTGCTGCCGGGATTCACCCTCTGGCAAATCTGGAAGGAACGCAACAAGCGCATTTTTCGCTCTCAGACCTCCCGCCCTGAAGCCACCTGGGAAAAAATCAGAGCCCAAATAAGCGAAACAGTCAGGAGCAAATCCTGGTCAGAGAAAGATTGGCAGTGCAGCCTTGACGAGCAGCCAGTCCTGCAAAACTGGTAGCCCAGCCTGAGCAACCATCTGCCAACAAGACGCCAAACGAGCCAACCCACCAGCCCAAACACCTGGACTCCCCCGCCAGCACATTTCATCAAGGTCAATTTTGACGGAGCCTCCAAGGGCAACCTAGGACCAACTAGATACGGGGCCGTTCTGAGGGACTCAGGGGGAAAAATCCTAAATCTGGAAGCAGGATATATCGGGGACACAAACAACAATGTGGCTGAGCTCACAGGACTCCTGCGAGGACTCCAAACAGCCATTGACAAAGGCCATCAAAGGATAATCCTGGAAGGGGATTCCCAAATCATCATAAGATTAATCACCAGAATCCTCCATGGATGTGACCCTGAAAAAATCTCTCCAAGCTGGCGACTGTATGGACTACTAGCAGACTTCAGCCATCACCTGCAGCCGCACCTCATCATCAGCCGCACCTCATCATCACTACTTCCCACGTAAAACGAGAGGCGAATAGAGTGGCTGATCGATTAGCAAACGAGGCAGTGGAGCAGGGGAAGGAACACTTATGCTGGGAAAGGCAGGGTTCACCAGCTATCAAGCTCCTCACTTGTTGTCAAGCCTTAGCCAACAGGGATCTCCACTCCCCGGATGGGGTGATAAGGGTCGCGATAGAGCCACGTGGGCAGAGCCAGGACGCCACGTTAATGCATCCACCAGTTGGCCTTTCCTCGCACATTTACCCCGCATGACTCGAAGCAGGAGACGCATTACGAAGAGGCCCCTCGCACAAGCGAAAGGTACTCACCAGCAGAGCACTAACGAGCAGAGATTAATGGTGTCGATTAATGCCCTGGATATGTCAATTGTGGTGTTTATAACGCTCATTGCCCGAGTAGCAGCACCTCATAGCAATTTGGTCTGGAAGGCCTCTATCTCTCAGATGCACCAGAGCAGAGGCAGCCTCCCTCCAGTTTCTCTCGCACAGCAACAACGATCAGTAACCACGCTCCTCAAAGGCAATTGGATAAATACAGACAGCATTCGAATCTTTCATAGGGACTCTGCCATGCCTCGTGCTCGAGGGAAACTGCGACGAGGTGCGGCCTGGTATGCAACGGAGTCCAGACGTAAACGAAAGAAGGAATTTGAGAAGGCGATGGCAATAGTAGCTAGGCGAAGGAGGACCAGATCACATTTTCCCCCTCAGGAGTACGAGGAAGGGGTCAACCTGCAAGCCAACCTGCCAAGTCATTCTGGGCACACCCTGTTCGTGGCATTGAATAATCGGAACCTGAGCTCGAGCCTTGGCTCGCACTGCACTCGACAACCCACAAGTAATGAGCCCGGCCCCTCCACTGCCATCGCAGAACAGCCTTACTCCCCCTGCTATGTGGTAGAGGAGGCTCCTCCGGAGCCCACCAAGGAAACCACAGAGGCAGAGTAAGAGCGCCATCATCCCTGTGCAAAGGTAGCAGATGCGGCCACCAGTGGGGAGTCCAGGGAAAGACACCGTGGGGAGCAGCCTTCAGCAGAGTACTGGGGATACCTCATCCTTATTTTTGAAATCAGAGACAAGTTGGAAGATCAAATATTCCGCCTGGAGCGCATGGACCAGCAACTCGACATGTTCTTCGCTGCACATTCCCGAGCATCATCTAAGAAACAATGTCCGACCTGTGCGCGCACCTACTCCTTCTCGGTGAGATGGAGGCACTCGGAGATATAGATCAAGCAGCTCGGCTCCGAGGTTCATACATGTTTTGGTGTTGTTGCTATATTTTCAGCTTTATGTTAGATAGTTATCAGGCTATCTTAGTAATAGATAGAATAATCAGCTTCATGCTGGCGACCATAAGTCCTGGTTTCCTTCGGGCAGGACGTCGCATTGGAAAACTTTGTTAAATTTTGCCAACTAGGCCACAGTGTGACAATTGAACATGGATGCCCAGCTGTCTCGGTTTCCTTCTTAGGCGGGACAGCTGGCATCTCACACAGTCTTGTATTTTGATTATGTTAATATAACAGGCACCACCTTTTTACTTAAAAAAGAAGAAGGAGAAAATGAATAAATAATTAAAGAAAATGGTTTATTTTGATTATAGATGATGAAAATAAGGAGAAAATGAATAAATAATTAAAGAAAGTATATATAGAAAATGTTCTATTTTGATTATAAATCATGAAAATAAGGAGAAAATGAATAAATAATTAAAGAAAGTATGAAATTGTTATAAGTTATAGAGGTGGTCTAAGCTTTGAAGTTGAGAGTTGTTTTATGAAAATAAGGAGAAAATGAATAAATAATTAAAGAAAGTATATATAGAAAAAGGTCTATTTTGATTATAAATCATGAAAATAAGGAGATAATGAATAAATAATTAAAGAAAGTATGAAATTGTTATAAGGTACAGAGGTGATCTAAGATTTGAAGTTGAGAGTTGTTTTATGAAAGTATTGAATATTATATTATAAAATTATAAACTAATATGTATATCAATGTAACTATAATATAGTTAATATGTTTGTCATATGGTATATGACTTTTTTTTTTTTAATAAGTTTATTGAAATGATCATATGTATTAAGATTAAAAATTATATCCTCGGATGGGGTGTTAGTGCGAGACAAATGTTATTCATAGGGGGTGTGAAGTAGCTAGCATGGCGATGGCCATGTGACAGGAGCGTGGCACACCATTCTGCCACCCTCATGTATTTAAGCTTAGCTTGCAATGGCCCAAACACTATTACTCTCGGTGCGCCTGGATTCAACTTGTTGTCTTTTCGATGGCACAACGCCATGAATTTAAATTTACTCTACTTGTGTGCCTTTGCCTCCTCCAGCTGCCTCGAAGCCATGTCTCCTGCCAGTTGCATTTGCAGAGGTTCCCTCCCTTCGTTGAGATCCCCTACAACCTGCATTGCTTCCAGCTACAACTCCATTACCTGTGCTTCCTCCCTGCGCCTGTATTCCCCCTCAGCACCATCGGAATGCCAAGGAAAAGAGGAAAATCAAGGTGTGGCTCGGCCTAGCAGCCAATCCGGCCACAAATGGCTCTCAGACTCCTGCCTACACCATCCCCTAACTCGTGACCTGCTTCATCTTCCTCGCACTCCTCTCCGTCACAGTCACAACAAGGTCATAGTGACCTCCCGGTCCTCTCCTCGACCTCCGCTACTCGTTTGGAATGGCTTGCCCTCTTTGACAATTCACTAGTTTTCCACCCAAGGCCCTCTTTCGACTTGGCCTCATTCTCGTTACTGCCTCCTGCAGTCCCACCAAATTCACCGGCGAGTGCACTTGGCCAGCAAGAGAACTCTTCCAGTCGACCTCACCTGGGAGCGACACCAAATCTCCTGGGGCCAAAACTAGGGCCTCACTCCTTTTCTGACTCAGTACCAGACTCACAATTGCAAGACAACATCGTTATCCTACAAGGTATGGTCTTTGAGCTGCGACAAGGCCTGCACAAACTCCAGTTTCGACTGGAAATCATGGATGGAAAGGCCTCAATGCTCCTGCAAATGCTCTCCACTCTGCAGGGGGTTTACCACTCTACACCAAGAGCAGGCGAAGCCACAACAGAAAGAAACAGAGGCGACTCAGGGGATGGAGGAGCAGATGCTACAGGGGTTGGCAACGAAGATGATTCGGGCCTTGCCATGCACGTGGCCATGGATGATGGAGGTACACTTGTCGAAGAGGAAGTGCCTGGCGATGATGTCGACGTAGAAACGACCATGGATGAGGCCATGGAAGAGAGTGGTACATTGGCCGAAGCAGAA
>JASDQU010104646.1:359023-396206 GCA_032191745.1 Picea mariana | reverse complement strand
ACAATCGTCGAAGAGTAACTTGTGGACCTAGCTACCTTTTCCACCTCCCATGCTTCAGGCCAACTGCATGACCGACACAAGTGTCCTCATGTCATTTTAGCCAAATATTTGACTTTCTTTTGCCTCATGGAGGCTAGGACCATGCTTGATATGTTGTTTATTTGTTTAAGTTTTTATGTTTAAGTTTTATCATTTTTAAGACCGGTTGCTTAAAACATTTTTTTTTACTATTACCAACTGGCTGAACTGGTTTCCCTTTGGGGCAATTCAGTTATTACAGTCCGGACCTTTGGATGACTTTTGTAACTATGGTTTTTTGAAGGATTTTTATACAACTCTTACTTAAAAAAAAAATTATATATTATTATACATTTAATTGAGTTATTTTGTTTGTTGTATGGTATATAACTCTTATTTTAATAAGTTTATTGAAATGATCATATGTATTAATATTAAAAATTATTAGTATATAAGTATATGGTGTTATGGAAAAGTAAAATAGTTTTTTTCTTGATCATCTAAGTTTAATTTTATGGAGGTTTTTTTTTAAATAGGGGTGAGGTCTTTGAATTCATTTATGAACACATATGAGTTGTGTGTAATAGGTATACTCCTTCATTTATATGAGATAGGTAAGGTATCAACAATCTTATTCTTTTTTTTGGGTGGAATAAAGTTTTCTAAACATTGTGTTTTTAGCCTCAAGGGTTAGCTCAATCACTTGAATCACTTTCTCAAGATAAGGGTTAGCTCAATCATTTGAACCACTAACAAAAAGATTATAGATCGTAGGTTTAAATTTGGTCAAGTCCCTCGAAGTTACTAGCTTTTCTATCTGATAAAATGGGAGAGTAGAGTGATATGCACAAATATTCAATTACTATAATATCAATACAATGGACTCTATTATATAGAGTACACAGGTTTTTATCAGATCTAACTTATTCTAAAGACAAATGGAGAGGTTGATATGTTCTCTAAACCACACACCAAACAAGGATCTCACCAATCCAACTCTCTAACAACCTCTTAAGAATAGGATCACACAACTCAGGTAGATATTAACTCTAATTCTCAATACATTAGCAAGCATATTAGATAGGTAGGAATTATATATTCCAACACTCTCCCTTAATGAATACTTATCTAAATATCTATGTGGTCATATCTTCATCTGCTTCATCTTGTACCTGCATCTGATTATTGATGTCCATATAAAAAGAAATCCATCTACCTTAATACATGGGTCATCATCTATTGTAACTGCTAGTTCTCTAGGAATCCTTTTTAGCTACATGGTTCATTCAACCATTCTTCCTTATACCTCCCCCTTCATCACATCATCATCAACCTGGGTTTTTTTGGCTTACCCATAACCATGCTCTGGGTTTTCTCGGATTACCCTCAACCATGCACCAGGTTTTCTCGGATTACCTATAACCATGCTCTAGGTTTTCTCGGATTACCCTCAACCATGCATTAGGTTTTCTCGGATTACTTGTAACCATTCTCTGGGTTTTCTCGAATTACCCTCAACCATGCACCAGGTTTTCTCGTATTACCTGTAAGCATGCACTCTCAAGTGGTTTTTACCACAAACCATCCTTTACATAGTGGTTTTTAGATCACCACAAACTTTTCACATTAGGGGAGTATACAATGGCTAGGTACATAACTTATACCAGGATACTCAAGTATTCTCTATGACCACTACATAGACTTTCTTTCAATTACACGTATAACTCATATTATACTATGCACACCTTCAAACAGACAATACTTGTTAAATCATAACTCAATCACACTTCTCACAATCAAGGTTGTGTGAGTCAGACAGAATGGGCACGTAGACCTCACTTCGCTATAACACCTCCATGTCTAAATCAACACTCCAATAATACATGATGGCACCACATCCATTCCAAATGGAGAACACATGGGATCCTCACGTCCCAACAATCTCTTTGGTGACGACTTGCGCAAACTTAGACTTGCTCCTTTCAAGGCATATTTAAATGCCACTTGTAGGTTCCACCAAAACACTCCTTCCAGGAATAAGAATCCCTTTCTTTATCTCTATGATTATTTGGAAGCTGTAGTGGAGAAATTAGTGACCCCAGGGCCGGTGTCGAGGAGCTTCAGAGCAACATTGTTGTCGACAATTCCAGCTTTGACGATGAACTTTACCGTTTAGATTTGGTCTAGAAACTTCTGATTCAGAGGAAATTTCCCTACGCCGTGCAAAACACAATAAATCTGCTACGCGCAAGAGCAGTTTCCCAAATACTTTAGAAACATAATATTTTACCTGTGAGTTTGCGATCGAAACAGATCCAAATGCACAAAATTATAAGGCTCGTTGTCCAAGGCTCCTCAAAGTTATGAATTTGCTCTGAAATCCAGTCTCCAAGGAAATCCAATTATGCGAGAGATATTCTAGTCCAAATGCCTCTGTTTTAGAGAAAATACAAATTGAATATAGAAACCAAAACAACTCACACAGAATGACTCAGGTTCTCATGCAATTTGACTAGAAAAAGCTTCAAGGCAACGATTTTCCGTCGATACTTCCGATTCACATCAGATTCTACAAACTAGCAGCACAAACCCAATTCTCAAATTGTAATCCTCACAAGCAATCCAAATATGTATAAAATATTGTCCACAAAATATAGCAATATTAATAGTTTAAGATCAAATTATTCTAATCCTCGTGTTGCCCAATGCATATTTACTTCCATGAGACAGTGTTGTCCTTCACACATGACAATCTCCTCCAAATGAGTACGCAAGAAACTCTCCATCTACAAATTAGATAATGGACAAACAATATATAAAAAACAACTACTCTACTCTTGACATGATCCTGGGCACTTCCGTGAGGGAGTCACGCCCAACCCTAACGCTCTGATACCATGATAAAATGAGAGAGTAGACTGATATGCACAAATATTCAATTACTATAATATCAATACATTGGACTCTATTATATAGAGTGCACATGTTGTTATAAGATCTAACTTATTCTAAAGATAAATGGAGAGGTTGATATATTCTCTCAACCACACACCAAACGAGGATCTCGCCAATCCAACTCTCTAACAACCTCTTAAGAATAAGATCACACAACTCACGTAGAGATTAGCCCTACTTCTCAATACATTAACAAACATATTGAATAAGTAGAAATTATATATTCTAACATTATCCAAAAAAAAAAAAAAAAAACTTGAAATTTATATCTCATAAATTACACCATGTAACCATGAATCATATTTTTTATTTGATAAAAATAAATATTTTGGAATTTAAATGTGACTAGTCTAACAAAAATAAAAAGCATGTTATTCTATTCAATTACCAAAAGTGAAACATTATATGTTTTTGTAATTCAATGTCAAGATAAAGAGAAAGTAGATGAGGTTATTAATCCTTTTTAAATTTATGACTTTTAAGATTTTTTGGTTGAATTTTTAATTATTTTTTATTGGTTATTTGGTTTCATTAAATATGAATGGCAAATTTGAAGATTAATATCCTTTGTGATTTTATCAATATATAAAAAAATAAATTAAAACTATAAAATTAGGTTTACCATTTTTCAAATACAAGATTTTATTTCAAAATTTAAATATTTTTTGAAATAATCCAAATAATAAAGAATATTTTTTAATAAAAAAATATAATTTGTAAAATTATTTTTATCATAAATAAAAAAATTGTTCTTATCATTAATAAAAATATTTATTAAAAATATATTAATATATTACCATTTGAATTTTGTCTCGATGATATATTTATATTTATTTAAATTAGTCAAGTTTAAATTTATTCATATTTATGTTAATGAAATAAAGCAATTAAAACATTTAGTCAAAATCTTGCTAAACATGGCATTAGTCACTTGGGCGAATAATCAACAAAAGTGCTTACCTTGATGTGAGACTTCGTTAATCCTATTTTTCACTTTTTACATGTTTAGAATACTTTAGCCCTATGTGTTTAAATTCGATTTTTTTTGACGTTTGTTTATTTTTATGTATCTTTAGTCCCTGCCGAAGGCCAAGGTAGGGATTATAGTTTCCTTAAATTTTATTTTTAATTACATTTTTTTTATAAAAATAAATTTAATTTTCTATTTATTAAATTTTATAAATCTAATTTTTGATTCGTTCTCAGCTTTTTGATTTGACTTAATTATCTGGTGTATGGGATTTTTTTTTTTGAATTTTCGGAATTAAAAATTGATTTAAAAATAAATAAAATTTTATTGGTCGTTTTGGCTAGCAAGCACTCAGACCTACCAGTGACACAAGGTAGACTACAACAGTCTCACCATGCTGCATTTGGCAATCTCATCAGTGGATTATGTATCGTGGCGATCTGCATGCGTTAGTAGTTCTTACTATGGGCTCCGAGGTCGTCTTGGATCTGTAATTGCTCCTGCAACATCGACGCACTACTGGTCCTGGTTTAAAGAGGAACTTATCTCATAGCTGACGGGGTGTAGGCATAGATTCAATTGGACCAGTTCAAAATCCAGTGCCTGCAATTTCACCACGATGGGTAAAAGAGAAAACAACAGATACGAAGGCATAGGAAGTTGGTCGTGGAAACAACAAGGACAAGCGCGGACAACAGTTGGTAAGATATTAACATTATGGGGGCAATTCAGCAACGCATTCTAACTAATATTGAAATTTAAAATCATTGCCATTCTAATCAGTGAAAATGCATTGATAAAACTGTATTAGGAAATAGTTGTGTTCCAAGTTTCAAGCCCTCCGTGTTCCAATGAAGGGTATCTCGGATGAACTGGTTCTGCAATGCTTAATCAGAGTGCCTTATGAATCAGTGTTGCAGATGTAACTTTCAAGCACATTTGAGTCGAAAACACTATCAAAGAATTGTACCTGATTGTCAACCTTGCTATTAGCATTTCAGGGACCACATGACAAATACCTCCCATCGAGACAAACACCTCTCACTCCTCGATTCATTGTCCAATATATAAAATCATTCTGATATCAATTAAAAGCTATTTTCAAATGAATAAGAGATTCATTTCTATGTTGTCCAAAAAAATCTACCTGATCTTGTTCTTCATATTAATTGTTGTGGGGTGAGTAGCCTACATCCTACATTTATTCAAGGATAGAAGCCATATTGTACTCACTGTTAATTGAAAATTGAGTTAACATAAATTTTGTCACTTTCTAAAAAAAATAGGTCAAATTTTCAGAAACCTCTACTTCCACGTTGAATGACGACCCTGCCTTCCTCTAACAATGCCTTCACCACTAAAATGTAAATGTAAGTCATGGAGAATGCGAAGAATTGTATTATCAATTAACAAGACAAGACAAACTCCAAATCAATCCAACAAAGAATATGGCTTTTGATCAGAAATATTTTTCCTTTCTGCCATATTTCTGTTCTGTTAGTAATTTATTTCATTACGTTATTTTACCTCCTTTTCACTTTGTACAAGTCTCATTGACTGGGACCAGGCACATGCATCGCTTCCACAGGATTACCTGGTTGTTCACAAACCCAACAAAATAAACTAATCTGCAGGTTATAACAGCCATGGAGCTGCCAATATAGTGTGCAGAATACTCCATTGTATAAAAAAACACTGAAAAGTTCTTACATTCTACATCATATATAACTGTGAAATAATGATAAAACTATGGTTATGAATCTAAAATGACAATCTGCCAGACTTACTTGGACTACACCAACAGACTTTATCATTCTTAATCGAGGTTATTTGCCTGGCCACCTCTATCATATCTGTAATGGCTGTGGTGGATCTTCAAAGAGTGGATTTAGCAAGCCCCAGATCTATAAACTTAAAAAGAAGAAGAAAAGAAAGAAACTGATAATACAGGTGAGTTACCTTGGCTCAGAGAATAGGGAAACCAAATTCCCTCTTGCGATGTTTAGCCACTGATACACCTTGCAGAGGCACTAGGTCCTCCCTGCAACCCAATAGCATATACAAATGTCTATGAAAAATGCCTTGGAATAGCATCAATAACAACACTTCCACAGATTTCATAATGTATAGATTTTTTGGTTATGAAAATGAAAATGAATTAAGCCATTCTTGTTGGCATGCAGTTCATGCGAACAAAATTGGGAGGCTATGCTCCGCAACCCCAACTTCTATGCCGAGAGAAAGATCTGTGGGAACAACGAGCACTTCATATGTTTGATTCAAAGTAAAAAAGATCGTGACGTTAATGGAGAATATATACATTCCGTCGTTGGCATAATTGAACGACTCCCGGGATTCTGGTGGAAATGTTCTCCTCATTCCAAAATGAGCAGCCTCACCCTCCACGTTACAGAACATGTTTCATGCACCCTCCATGTTTCATGCATATTACGTTTCATGCATATTGTGGTTAAAAAATTATAGAGGCACCTTGCTATGATTTATGAAATTTTGTTAACCTTTTTTAAAGGTTCTTGCTTTTGCTAACTAACACCTTAGTTTTTCCTAGGACACAATTCTTCATTTTAAAAAATATGGATGGGAGTCACTGCTCTCTTTATCAAATCTAGAGCTCTCAGAATTGCAATTTATATTTATAATAATTTCCAGTCTCGTTGACTTTCTATTAATGGATTTCAGGTTTTTCATCATAATTAATATAATTATGATTCACACTAATATAATATATTAAACTCTACTATATTAATTATAATAAACTTCCCATAGTAATTATAATAAACTTACCATGGAGCAGTGTAATCTATGTGTTTTATTCTCTGATTTGATTTAGTCATTAGAATTTTGAAATTAAGCTTCCCACGGAACAGTGTATTGTTCAATCATGTTGTCTCGAATTTTGGGTGGACTTGTAGACTCATAATATTTCCACCTCATAAAGTTGGATGCGTGTTCTCGCATTATTAATTTAGGTTTCTTTAACGCAAGGAGTAGCCACTACGTGTGGCTATCTCCCTTATAGTCCCTGCCAAAGCATGACTATAGCAATGAGTTTGTTATTGATTTGACATTAATTGCTATTGATTTGACATAAATTTCCATTGACTTAAAAAATTTCCATGGGAAACCTAATGTTTTACATAAGAAATACATTTTTTTATTTTTTAATCTATAAAATAACTGATATTTTTAAATTGTTATTGGTTGAAAAGTTTGAGGTCTTATTGTGGCCTTCACGTAGTTCAAGAATTTTAATTGGGAACTCATGTATCTTGTGCAAAGTTATACATTAAATATTGATTTATTTTATTTTTTATAAATATTCAAAAATATTTATTTGAAATTTCATTGGTTGTTCAATTCCAAGCGTTATTGTAGAGTCGGCTGCGTATCTCTCGGGATTGGAAAATGACAACAGTAGAAGGTTTTTATTTGGAAAACTGATGAATGATGATGCACACAATAAGAAGGAATCTTGTAACAGTGACCGAGGTTGGTGAGTTGGTTCCTCGTGTACAGTGACCCCACGTTTATTCGAGCGGAATATAATTAGTTTTTTACATGCACGGAATGATGAATCATCGGTGGTGAAATCTGCCAGATTTTTGGAGGCGCTTTCAACGCCATAACAGTAGAATTTCTTTCACAAACAGTGAATAAAAATCAAACGAGGAAGCCACTCGCTATGGGAAATTGGGCAGGAAATAAAAGCAAAGGGAATCAAAGGCCAGAAGAAAAAGGCAAAACGCAACAGCTTGGACATGTGGACAAATTTGCATATAAAATATATATTCCAGGCCACTTCAGCATGGATGGTTAGGGATCCAGTGGGCCTCTACCTGTCTCTCACTTCTTAGAAAATCTTCATGAATTTCCATCGACTTGCTGTTGGAAACTTACACATATGTTACTTTGACGTGGAATTGAAAACTGAAAAATGTAGGTGAAAACCATGACATGAAGATGAGTTTGTATACGCTACGACGTTCATGCCTTACAATTCAGTGCATTAAATCTCGATGTGTGATTTCCCTTTTAAAAATAATGGCAATGGAAGTGGCTTGATGTCAATGGAATTCAATGAGAATTACCCACACATAACATCTTTATTCAAATAAGTAAGTATTCTTTGAAAAATATTTAACTAATTAATTATGTCATGTATAAAATTCAAGTGAAAGTGAGTGCTTTTGCAGCCTCTACTATCTCAGTTTCGGTTATGTTCTCTTCTTTACCATACGCAATGTTGTCTTTGATACTGCCTGCAAATAGAGTGGGCTCCTGCCTTATAAGGGCTATGTGTTGTCTCAGAGACCTCAAATTAAAGCTCCTGATGTCTTTCCCATCAAGAGTAGAACCCCTTTCAGTGGATCATAGAATCTCTCTATCAGTCTAATGATGGTGGACTTACAGCACGCGCTTCCCGCACCTACATTTTCAAATTTCGATCTTACCTGGCAGGGACTAAGCTGCCATGCAGCTCTTATTAATTTAGGTTTTTTTAACGCAAGGACTAGCCACTACGTGTGGCTATCTCCCTTGTTATTAATATACTTTCATGTTTATGTCAATTGTTTTTTTTTTCCACACACACATAAAAGTTTCTAGCTTCATAATCGTTGAAAACAATTTTCAATTCTCGATTTAGTTTTAAATCTTGCTTAAGATATATTTCTACAAATCCTTTACATTAATTTATGATTCTGTTAAAAATGTGAGAAATATTATTTCTTGTAATCTTTCAATGGAAAATCATACTTTATATTATAAAGTATTAATGTGTTGATCTTCTAAAAATACCATTGAAAGAGTTAGGAGATGATTTACATTTATAAATGTTTTTCCATTTTCTTTCTTTAAATGAGTGGTTTTGCATGATCATACTTTATATGTGGGCCTATGTCTCTTGAGCTACATTGTTAAATGGAACCTAGGTCATTTCTTCTTTCTTCTGTGTTCTTAGTTTCCTTATAAATATTATACTCTTTTCCTCCTTCTCTACATGTTTCTTTGTTTTGTGCTTCCACCAATTGTTATACGGGTCTTTAGACTTCGGTATTTTCTTGACCCTCACCCATCCTAAATTGTACTTCCATAATGGATATTAATATTCAAATTTGATGTGTCAATAAGAGGGGTATTGTCATAGATTTGTAGTCTACCCAATTGTTTTTCTGTGACTTGGTGCACCCAAGTTGTCTTGGCACTTACGGTCATGTGACACTGCCTTGCCTCGACCACAGTGGCTTGGCCAACTTGTGTTTACTACAACCAAACTACGCCTCTCCGCTTAATGTCTACCCATAACTTTTTGTTAGGCTGCAACAATTCAGATACACGAAGTCATACTCAACTTGAGATTATCCAACAAACACACCAGGGGCACATCCAATCATGGCCTCAAACATTATGTAGCAATGCAACACTTTGGAACATACCTATCCATCCCTATGCCCATTGGGATGGAGGGGCACTATAAATTTCTCTCAATGTTCCTTCACTGCACCATACCATACATCTCTGATACCATATAATCGTTCTTCCCTTCCATATAATAAAACATTGGGCATACAAGTTGACAAGTAATTTCATGCGATTTGTAGGAAAACATTGAATAATTGTAACAACTTATAATTCATTAATATTCATAGCATTTTTAGCACTAAATGCACAACAATAACACATCATAAAAACAATAACTAGAACACTTCTCTTTTATAATAATTTTACACCAATTGACTACTGACGTGGGACATTCCTCCCAACCGCAACCACTCTTACAACAATTATTTTTGAAATAATCCACCCTCTTGTCGGGGCTATAAGTCCACAAGAACTAACAAACACTCTCTCATCTCAATTTCCCATTAGATACAAATCCTTCTCACTCACCTAGCCATCCCAACTCACTATCTCTCTTTCCCCCTTCAGTTTGTACAACCTAGAGAAGTGGAACATCTTCTCTGCAATGCAGTCCCTCGAGATATCACACCTCTTTCCTGAGCTTCAACATAGATTGGTTAGGAAAATATCAATGTTGGGATCGATAGGGATTCTCCATCGCAATTTTACACTAGAAATACATGCAATAAATATTAACCTTTAGTTATAGGTTTACCTCTCTCTCCCCCTTGCAACTTGTACCATGCTCCCCTAATGCTATGAATGAAGGACATACTGATGGATAGCTCCCAAAAACTAGGGAATAAGTATGCATGGTTCCAACTAGCCACTTGTCACTCTAGGAAGTCTTTCCCAACTACCTTAGCATGCATCCCAAATTTGATATTCCTTTTACATAAGCTAAGGTAAATGGCTTTGGATTATAATAAAATATTATTATTTCCAAGCCTTGGACCCCTCGCCCCCCCTAGCCTCTCTCTTTTTTCTCTCTCGTGGAGTCATAGCTGCCCATCGCTTTAGTCCCTTACATATTGCATCCATTGATGTGTTTTTTAATTAATATGTACATCATTTACATTACTTGGCCCTCATCCATACTATCTAGATCACAAGGCTAATTCTCATATATTCATTACAAATCTGGGGATCAAAATGGAGATGTTACACACTTAGCCAATATAACAGTATGCAAGGAACATGGACATTCAAACATATATAACTATGTACAAGTACAAAACATATGGGGACGGGAGACACTCAAGTCAAGTGCTTATCATCTTTATTCATATATATAAGAATGTTACAATCATATGTACAACCTTTGTTTCCTTCATCACTACTAAATTACCTTTCGACAATGTGAGTTCTCCACTTTGACCTGTATACTTATGTCCACAAGAATCCAACACTCCCAATGAAATCAAATTTGATTTAAGCTCAGGTACATATCTAACATCCCTTAATTCCCTAACAATACCATCGAAATCCTGATTCTAATACTGCCAACCCCAACAGTTTTACAGGGAATACCATTTCCCATAAACAATACGCCCTCATCAACAGATTGGTAAGAAATGAACCAATTTCTATGTGAGCACATGTGGTGGGAGGCACCTGAATCTAACTACCATCCTTCTTGATATTGTAAATTACTAGAAATTGATAAAACTTCATCAGTCATACCTAAATTTGTTACATCCAAATTTGCTTCCTTCGTAGAGTTTTCCTCGGATTCCTTTTTTTTCCAACAATCTTTCTTGAGATGTCCTGTTTTTCCATAGTACCACCATTTTTCTTTACCCTTCCTGCATCTTGACTTAGATCGAGAAGAACTTCTCTCATTCTTCTCTTTAGTTCAACCTCTGACCAACATCGCCTTTGAAGTTGAGGTTTCTTGACTAGATTTTCTCCTCATCTCCTCAGCCAACAAAGCTCCCACAACAGAGTCATAATCTAAAACATCTATTGAGCTAAAGATAATAGAGGTGACTAGATTATCCCAAGACTCAGGCAACGAACACAATAGTATAATAGCCTTATCTTCATCTTCGAATTTAACTTCCATACTAGTCAATTGAACTATCAGGGTATTAAAGGTATTTAAATGGTCAACAATTTATGTACCTTCTTTCATCCGCAAACTGTACAACTGTCTCTTCAAGTAGATCCTGCTCGTCAAGGACTTCGTCATATATAGACTTTCCATCTTGCTCCATAAGCCTGATGTTGTATCCTTTCCTATGATATTAAACAAAACATCATCTGTCAGACATAAATGAATGGTACTAAGAGATTTKGCATCCAGATCTTTCCATTCCTCATTTGTCATAGTCGTTGGTTTCTTTGTCTTTCCTGTCAATGCTTTTTGCAACCCTTGTTGCACTAGTAAATCCCGCACCTTGAGCTTCCAGAGCTCAAAGTTGCTTTTACCACTGAAMTTTTCAACTTCAAACTTTGAACTCTGCATCTTATCCATTAGCACAAAATCTCCTAATGCCCAAATAATTGCTTACAACCGAAGGTTCCCTTTTTTTAAAAAATTGGAGATATAATCTTTTAACTCAAAATGTGATTATATAAAATAAGATTAAGGGCATAAAATAATTAATATATTGACTGCCCAAACTTTTATTTTCATAAAACAAAGGTCCACTTAATAAACTTTATACCTCACCAATAATAAATTTTATACCTCACAAATGTCCACTTAATAAACTGTATACCTCACGAATAATAAAGTTTATACCTCACAAAAACGGAAGTATCCTTTGAGATCGACGCTCCTTGGACTATTGAAAGGGAGCGCTAGCGCTCCTTCACTATGGACAGGGGAGCGCTAGTTTGAACTATTAGCGCTCCTTGAGTGTGAATGGGGGAGCACTAGCGCTCTAACGCTCTGTGATGCATGAACCAGGTGCGCGAGTTTTTCAAAAAAATTAGTTTCACAAGTGTGAGTGCGTCGGCGCGCCTCTAACACTGCCTAGGGAGTGTCGATGAATTTCTACAGAATTCACAATTTTGCACCACGAATATGGTCCTCACGGATCTCCAACGCAACTCCGATACCAATTGTTAGAATTGTAAATGTGGAAAACACAATTAACATATGATAATTAACAAACACACAGATAAGAAACAAAGAGATTTCACGTGGTTCACCCAATCGTTGGGCTATGTCCACCAAGAATAGGTATCGATTGTCTTATTATTCAGATCATGGAGATTACAACAGATTTGCAAGTTCTATCATATCCTCTCACTCTGTCTCAGCCTCTACGGGCATACACAAATTTATAGTAATTTACACAATAAACTAAATATTAAATGCACTCCTATCCATATTCTAACTTGGTCTATTTAGTTGCAACCAACGCAGAATAATAGGATCCAAATCCATCCTTGGAGAAATTCGTTGTCACCAAATCCCAACATCATGGACCAACACTTTGCAGGCTATACATATCATTAGTCACAAAAAGTTGACTCGAAAATTTAAGAGGTTTGTAAGGTCAACGAGGTATGAAAGCAAACTTTTTTTATTGGGTTCCATTAAAAAAGGATCGTTTTGGTTATTTAAAGTAAGTGGAGAATGTTTTAAATAAAAAGGTGTGGTAGATATATATTTTATAAACGATATTTTTATATGTGTGGATATCTTTGTGTAAGAGGTGGAACCTTTTGTTTTCATAAAAGATTTTGAACATTAAATATTTTTTTAAACATTTTAACTAATGTATGTTTTAAGGTACAACCTTGAATAAATTATTATTCCATATTAAGAAGCTTAGTATTATAAGTTGTGGTTTTGGGGTGATTTCTTCAAATGAAAAAAGTGCAGAGTTCAAAGTTTGAGGTGGAGAAATTCAACGACAAGAATAAATTTTAGTTATGGTTAATATTCCAGATATAAAATGTATGCAGAACATAAATAAATAGCTAGAAATAGAAGATGAACAACAACATAACCAGAACAACACCACGATAATACCAAAATGATACCAAAATAACACCAGAAAGAACATTTTGATTACTGAGAGCAATGTTCACTTGCCTCTTCGAGGGGACAACCTCCAGTAGAGAGGTGCTCTATTACAATAATATCCAAGACAAAAGTTCTCATACCCTCGACATATATTTATACTAAATATGTCTATCAAAAGAACCATCTAGAGGAAGATCCTTCTAGAAGTCGAAGCTTCTATTAGGCATTCTTACATTGGACTTATTCTTCCTTATTTCTAGGCCTTATTAATATTGACCTTTATTACATGGAAATATATTATTCTACCTACGTGAGGGTTTAGGTCCCTAACATGTCCTCCCCCTTAAAAGCAACCTTGTCCTCAAGGCTTGAGATGAGGAAATTGTTGCAGAATGGTAGTTGGTTCCCAAGTGGCATCTATTGGAGTTGTATCTTTCCACTGGACTAACACTTCCTTGATGGTTCGATGACACAGACGACGCTCACACTGGTCCAAAACTGTTTGTGGTTGTAGCCAAATGGAGCCTTCTTCGTCCAACTCGGGAAGGTTGGTTTGAGTTTGGCACTTAGTTCTGATCACCTTCTTTAAGAAAGAAACATGAAAAACATGATGGAGCTTAGAATACCTAGGCAAAGTTAACTGATAGGCCACCTGTCCCACATGCTTGAGAACGATATAAGGACCATAAAATTTTGGCGTCAGTTTCTGACAATGGTCAACCTTGAGGGAATTTTTCTTGTAAGGTTGTAGTCGAAGAAACACCTAATCCCCTTCTACAAATTGACATTCAGAGCGACCTTGATATGCTTGTTTTTTCATGCGATTTTGGGCCATGACCAAATTCTCTTTGAGGGTACAAAGAATAGCCTCTCAAACTGTAAGCGTTTGGTCAACCGCCTGGACCTTCGAGACACCTGGAAAATATGATAGAACTGAAGGTGGTTTTTGTCCATATACTGCTTCAAAATGAGTCATGCGGGTAGTTGTATGGTATGAAGTGTTGTACCACCATTCAACTAGTGGTAATCATTGAGCCCACTAATTTTTCCTTTCCGATGTAAAACACCTCAAATATGTTTCCAAACACTTGTTGACAATTTCAGTTTGACCATCAATCTGGGCATGATAAGTTGTGCTGAGATGCAATTGGGTGCCTCGTATATTGAACAATTCTTGCCAAAAATTGTTGGTGAAAGTTGGGTCGCGATCGAAAACAATAGAATGTGGCATGCCATGAAGCTTGAAGACCTGATCCATGAAAAGTTGAGCCACAGTGGATGTTGTAAATGGGTGTTGAAGAACACATAAATGAGTATACTTGGAAAGACGATCAACTACCACCATGATGTCTGATTTATTGCCTGATTTAGGTAAACCTACAATAAAATCCATAGAGATATCCTGCCAAATAGCAGGTGGAATTGGAAGCAGTTACAGTGTGCCAGGAGATTTGATTTTTTCTCGCTTGTTGCGTTGACACACATCACATTCAACCACAAAATTACGAATGTCCTGTTTCATACCATCCCAGGAAAAGAACGTTTGACCCGCTCATAGGTTTTGGTAAACCCGGAGTGCCTAGTTGTGGGTGTAGCATGAAGCTCTGAAAGTACCGTGGATTTAAGTTTTCATTGTTTACTTAAATACAAACGACCTTTGTATCAAATCTCATCATTGAGCCAAGAGTACCGTAGGGAAACTGGAGAATTGGATTGCAATTGTTGTATTAGATGCAAACTTTTGGGATCGTGTAGCAATTCCTGGCAAACAACTTGGAGCCAATCTGGTACAATGAAGGAGAGAGAAAAAAGGGACCCTTCATCTTCATATTTTCTGGAAAGTGCATCAACGTCCACATTGTCTTTTCCTTATTTGTAAATGATCTCATAATCATATCCAAAGAGCTTAGTCACCTATTTGTGTTTCTCTGGGGAGGAAATACGTTGTTCCAGAAAATACTTGAGGCTTTGATGATCTGTCTTAATTTGGAAGCATTGCCCCAATAGATAAGGGAGCCAAATATCCACGTCATGAAAAATAGTCAACATTTCCTTTTCATAGATTGATTTGCCCAAATTTCTCTCGGATAGTTGTTTGTTTCCAAAGGCCAAAGGCCGACCCTCTTGCATAATGACAACACCAATTCCTTTCCCAAAAGCATCACATTCGAGGATAAAGGTATTTGTGAAATCAGGAAGGGCGAGGACTGCAGTGGTGCACATGGCCATCTTCAAGGTTTGAAAAGCCTAAGCAGCTGCTGGATTCCAAGTGAAATAATTCTTTTTAAGGAGTGCAAGTGAGAGGTGCCACAATCTTTCCATAATTCTTAACAAACTTGCGATAATAACCTGTTAAACCCAGAAATCCATGCAATATTTTTAGAGTCTTTAGGTGAGACCAATCTTGCATAGCTTCAATCTTTTTAGGATCCACCCTGACGCCGACCTTGCCAACAAGATGACCTAAGTACTCGACTTTCGAGGCACCAAAAGCACATTTAGATTTCTTGAGGAAAAGTTGGTGCTGAGAGAGTAGATGGAGAACATGATCCACATGAGCAAGATAGGTTGTCCAGGTTTTACTATATATGAGGATATCATCAAAGAAAACTAAGACAAAATGACGAAAGACATGATTCATGAGGCTTTGGAAAGTGGATGGAGCATTACACAGGCCAAAGGGCATGACCAAAAACTCATAGTGGCCCTCATGAGTTCTAAATGCAGTCTTAGAAATATCTTCCTCTTTCATACGGATCTGGTGGTAGCCAGAACGAAGATCAAGTTTAGTAAAGAACTGGGCGCTACTCAATTCATCCAAGAGGTCATCAATGACAGGGGTGGGAAATTTGTCTTTAATGGTGAGTTTTTTTAGGGCGCGGAAGTCAGGACACATGTGCCAAGAACCTTATTTCTTAAGGACCATGACCACAGGAGAAGTGTAGGGCCTTTTACTAGAGCGGATAACACCTGCGTTGAGTAGTTCTTGAACAATTTTCTCAATTTCATTTTTTGGGGAAAATGGGTGACGATAGGGACAGATATTGGGAGGAAGGATGCCTGGGACAAGGGGAATGGAATGGAATGGAATGATCATGAACACCACGGGAATGAAGGATTCCCTGGGGAGTGGAAACAACCACTTGATGTTTAGAGAGGATGGATTGAAGGTCCTACGGCACAAAGGGTGTCTCAGTTGCTTGTATGGCATGGAGTTGGACAATAATGCCAAAATGACCTTTTTTTAGCAGCTTTTCCATGCAATGGAAACTAATGATCTCCGGGGAACCGAAAATGATGTCTTGGAACTTATATATCTGGCCTTCCTGGTCGAATTTCATGGTTAATTTCTTAAAATCCATGAGAATGGGACCCAAATTCCTTAGCCATTCTACACCCAACACAATGTCACAACTGCCCATGTCGATAGAAAACATATGAGATTTCAAATGGTATTCACCAATTTGGAGACACACATTTTCACAACGCCCTCCACATTTCATGGACCCGCCATTGACAATCATGATTTGAAAATTATTGACTGCCCGGATATAACAATTAGTTTCTTGGGAAATGTGGCGGTGAATAAAATTATGGGTGCTTCCACTATCAACAATAATGATGACCTTATTATGCTTGATGTAACCAATTAGCTTGAGGGTTTGGGGAGAAGAGAAGCTAGTGAGAGCATTTAGGGAAATGACCGGTTCTACTTCGGGAGGGTTTGAGGGAGGGGTTATGTCAGTGGGTTCAGGTGACACGGACACAAGGGGATCCTCAACATCCTCTTCCGAAACATCCTCCGAGATGGCCATTAAAAAAAATTCTTCCTTACACTTGTGTCTCGGAAAATATTTGTCATCACAATTATAACAAAGGCCTTTGAGTTGGTGTTCATCCATTTCGGCCCTGGTCAATATATGGATCTTTAGTGGAGTAGAAGGAGGAGTGGGAGTTATTGGTTTAGTGCGAGAAATAAAGAGGGGTTTTCGGTTTTGAGAAGAGACAACCTCTTGTGCTTCCTTAGTTATTTTAGTAGTGTCCACCCAACTCTGAGGTCGAGCCATGAGGACATGGGCACGAATATCATCCTTGAGGCCACTGATAAAACATTCTTGAAAAAAAACATCAGACATGTCCTTTGTATGAAAAGTCAGTCGCTCAAAAGAAACTATAAAGCCTTCCACTGTGTCAGATTGTTTCAACTTTGTCAAACGACCTAAATGTTTGGTGTAAGTGTCAAAGCATTCATAAAGCTCTGCTACAAAGTGTGTCCAAGTCACATACCCTTAGCGGGCATTATTTCTCCATTGCCACCATTGTCAACGTTTTTGATCTAGATGGAGAACACCATACCAGGGTTTGGCCAACTCATCCGTAATGCCATACAAAGAGAATTAATGTTCCATTTGAGTTACCCAACTAGTGAGATCTGAGCCATCAAATTTGGTGACATCCACTCGTGGAAGGCGTAGGTCACGCTGAAAGTGACGGGGCTAAAAATTATGGGAATGAGAGGAAGTTTCACCTTCAGTATTCAAAGGTGGGTAAGATAAGGGAAGATTTGTAGGGATATGAAACTTTGCGCAGATCATTGTAGTGACCGATTCAAGATGGATAGTCATGTCTTGTACGAGGTCTTGTTTGAGTTTCTCGATTGAGACAGCAATTGAGGCAGCTATGGAGGAATGCATTTTTTGATTGATGGAGACAATATTGGCACTAAGTTGTCACACTTTTTGTTGGGTTTCTGTGAAATTAAAGTGCAAGGTATTGAAGCGAGATTCCAAGTCTTGGCTACGGGTATGGGCCATGATGACGAGGGATCACGTAAAGGGGCGGTGGGACCACACAGAAAATGGGTTATGGGTGAAGTGTATCACAACGATCAGGACGACGAGTTGAATCCAATGGGGTAAAGCCCAAATAAGGGTGGTGGGTCCACAAAATTTTTTTTGCTGAAAAATGATAGGTATGACTGTGATAAGGGCGAAGAGAGAAATCCAACGGAATAGGTATCAAATAATGGTGCCAACAAGATCCAATTTTTTTTTTTTACTCCTGCAGAGTTATACTCTGATCTGAAGAATATTGTAGTGATGAAATGCTCAAATGTTTAACAGGAAGAAATGTGTAGTAATTTTTCAACTCAAATGCAGGAGACACAGTTGTGCGACAATAGATCTGGTCTGTTCTATTTTTGTTTCCTTCCCAAGGGTTAGGTATTCAAGGGTTCTACAAAAAAGGGTTTTCCCTGTTCTATAGCTCTATGATATACGTGCGGGGTCCAACAATAGTACTCATCTCAATATATCAAGGCACCAACTAAAGAGGCTAGATCATGCCCTTAGTCGTACTACCCGACTACCCAGGTACTAGAGAGTATCTTCCTGAGTGTTGTTCTCGGTTTCACTATAACAGTTAGGTGGCCAATCAGTTTATTTATGGAGGACTTCAGGAGATCTAGGGCGATCTATATACAGGTGTTGTATGATGCGCTACCACTCGAAGGGGTACCAACAGGGGTTACAAGGGTGGCCAATAGAGGTGCGCTTAATTACCTCTTGTATTTTCTGCGTGTATGAATCCTCGACCATGGGTTTATGCTCATAACGGCATATGTTTATAGATTAATGACGTCGGAATACGTCTCTACCCTAGAAAAAAAATTAACCCACAATTTTATGCCGAGGAAGGTGCTATGATACCACTTGTAATATTCCAGATATAAAAAAGTATGCATAACAGAAATAAATAGCTAGAAATGACAGATGAACAACTATATAACCATAACAACACCACAAATAATACCAAAATGATACCAGAATAACACCAGAAAGAGCACTTTGATTACTGAGAGCAATGTTCACTTGCCTCTTCGAGGGGGCAACCTCCAGCAGAGCAGATCTCTATTACAAAAATATCCAAGACAAAATTTCTCATACCCTCGACTTCTATTTATACTAAATATGTCTATCAAAAGAACCATCTAGAGGAATATCCTTCTAGAAAAGAAAGCTTCTATTAGGTCTTCTTACATTGGACTTATTCTTCCTTATTGTTAGGCCTTATTAATATTGACCTTTATTACATGGAAACATACTATTCTACCTACGTGAGGGGTTAGGTCCCTAACACATGGAAGCTTAATATGTGGGATCTACTCATGCAACAATGATTGCAAGAGGCATTGGAGGGAAAGTCAAAGAAACCAGCAGGTATGTCAGACGGGGAATGGGATGATATAGATTCAAGATCTATTAGTACCATTCGTTTGTGTTTGAAAGATGACGTTTTGTTTAACATCATAGGAGAGAAAACATCAGCAGGCTTATGGAGTAAGATGGAAAGTATTTATATGACAAATTCCTTGACAAACATAATCTTCTTGAAGAGACAGTTGTATAGCTTATGAATGAAAGAAGTTACAAAAATTGTCGATCATTTAAATATTTTCAATACCTTGATTTGTCAATTAACTAGTATGGATGTAAAATATGAAGATGAGGACAAAGCAGTCACGCTATTGTGTTCATTACCTGAATCATGGGATCATCTTGTCACATCTATGTGGTTTAACATAACAAACATCATTGATTATGATACTGTTTGGGGAGCTCTGTTGGCTCAAGAAATGAGGAGAAGATCCAGTAAGAAATCTCAACAACAAAAGCAATGGTGGTCAGAGGTCGATCTACTGAAAGAACATGATCAAAAAGTTACCTCAAGATCTAATTCAAAAGGAAAGAAGGGTAAGAAAAAATGTTGGTTATGTGGAAAATTTGGGCATCTCAAAAAGAATCGCTGGAAAAGACAAAACATCCAAAGAGGACTCCAAAAATGAAGCAAAGAAAATTAATTCATATGAAACAAGTTCAGGTCCAGGTTCAGGGTCAGGTTCAAGTATGGTTGATGAGGTATTATCTACTTGTGATGTTTCACATCAACATCAACATTGGTTGTTAAATTCTGGTGCATCCATCCACATGTGTCTTCATAGAAATTGGTTCTCAACTTACCAATCTATTGATGATGGTGTTGTTTTTATAAGAAATGATTTTTCTTGTAAAATTGTTGGGGTTGGTAGCATCCAGATTAAAAATGTACAATGGTACTATAAGAACATTAACAAATGTGAGGCATGTACCCAAACTTAGAAAGAACTTAATATCTTTGGAAATTCTAGATTCTACTAGTTATAAGTGTACATCTCAAGGTGGAGTACTGAAGGTGTCCAAAGGTATCTTAGTAGTCATGAAGGAAAACAGGATCCGGAACCTTATCATCCTGAAGGAAGAACTGAAATAAATCAAGTGATAGTAGCATTTGAAGGTGCAAGTAACTCTATTCATTTATGGTATCAACATTTGGGTCATATGAACGAGAAAGGGCTTAAGGTACTGATTGATCGTAAGTCACTTCTAAGTTAAAAGTTTCTAAATTTGAATTTCTGCAAGTATTGTGTTTTTGGAGAATAGTGTAGACATAAGTTTAAAACATGAAGACATATAAACAAATATATCATTGATTACATTCATTCATATGTTTGGGGACCATCCCCTACAATTTCTTTTGGAGGATCGTCATATTTTGTGATATTTATATATGATTACTCTAGAAAGGTGTGGATCTATTTACTTAAAAGAAAAGATGATGTCTTTAATACTTTTAAGCAATTTAGAGATTTGGTTGAAAAGAGCGATGACATGTCTGTAAGTTTTAAACCTGCGAAGTAAAGCAATGCATATATATATTCTTAAGTAATACATAAATTAATCAATGGCTCATACACAGAATACACAGAGATCTTTACCGGAAACCCTCAACCGGGAAAACCTTTCTTTTTCATTATATATCCGAATTTCACCATTCGCCATACAATATATACAATGTTTTTAGGTATTCTGTAGATACCAAAACCCTAATCCCTTAATCCGGGATTAATTTACAAATCAGCTAAAAATAGCAAAAACCGCCCCAAAAAAAAATTTCGGGCCATTGCCCCGAACCCCATCGACACCGGGCTACGCCCGGTGTCGAACGCTGCGCGTATCCAGGGGGGGGCATACCTGCCCCCCTTGGGACCCCCCTAGGAAGCGCCCGGCGCAACGGCAGAGCCCTAGTTGGTACGGATCGCCAGACGCAGTTATCTGGCGCACCCACACACACACACATGCAAAGAATATAACACATACCCAACAATGTCAATCAAGTGTTTAAGAACATATAATGGATGTGAATTCATATTTGTGGAATTTGAAAACTATTGCAAGGAAGCTGGGATCGAAAGACATAAGACCACAATTTATACTCCTCAACAAAACAGTGTTGTTGAACGCATGAATAAGACTTCTAGAGAGAGCAATGAACATGCTCAATGATGCCAAGTTCCCGCAGAAATGTGGGCATAAGTAGCTCTTACAACATGCTATATGATAAATCGATCACCATCAACTGCAATAAACTATAAGATTCTAGAAGAGGCATGGACAGGTCATTCATGTGATTATTCAAATCTGAAAAAATTTGGTTGTGACACTTACGCTCTTATTTTTAAAGATCAACGTTCTAAGTTAGATCTTATATCAAAGAAATATGTCTTTGTTTGTTATGGTGATGGAATTAAGGGGTCTAGATAGTGGGACCCTACTGCCCACAAACTCATCATAAGCAGAGATGTAGTATTTGATGAATCCTCACTCATTAAATCAGACCTGATAGATGTTGAAGTGAGACAAGAACATGTACCACAAATTAAACAAATTCAGTTGGAGACTTAACCATCTTCAGAAAAGGGGGAGCATGAAAAATTTCCAGAAGAAGAAGATGGAGATGCATAAAATATCCAGGAAACTGTGGATATGCCTCAACCATCTTTAAGGAGATCTAAACGGGTCATGAATCCTCCTACAAGATATGGCGATTATGTTTCATTTGTAGCTTTGGTTTCTAATGACGGAGAACCTAGTTGTTATCAGGAAGAAATGAAGGTATTTAGAAGTGTTAAATGGAATGAAACTATGAAAAAAGAAATGGATGCCTTAGAGATGAATAAAACATGGGACCTGGTAGAACTTCCAAAGGACAGAAATGTTATCGATTGCAAGTGAGTCTACAAACTAAAAAAGGGTGTTGATGATAAAGTTGAAAGGTATAAAGAAAGACTGGTAGCAAAAGAGTATTCTAAAAAAGAAGGTATTGATTTTCATGAAATATTTTCACTAGTTGTGAAGCTTGTTTCAATTTGTGTTGTGTTATAGTTGTTTTACTTGATCTTGAGTTAGAACAACTAGATGTTAAAAAAACATTTCTACATGGAGATTTGGATGATGATATATATATGAAACAACCAGAAAGGTTTGTTTAGGATCACAACAAGAGGTTTGTTTGAAAACTCAAGAAGTCATTGTATGGCTTGAGGCAGTCTTCCAGGCAATGGTACAAGAAGTTTCATTTCTTCAAGGTGAGCTAAAATTTTACAAAAGTGAATATGATCATTGTGTTTACTTTAAAAAGTTGGAAAATGGCATACTCATTGTTTTAGTGTTATATGTTGACAATATTCTTGTTGCAAGCAAAAACATGGTTGAAATCAACAGATTAAAGGCTTAGTTGGCTAGGACGTTTGATATGAATGATCTTGGAGCAACAAAACAAATCTTGGGCATGGAGATACACATAGAGATGAAATATGGTAAGTAGTGGTTATCACAACACAAACATGTGGAGAAAATGCTTATAAGATTCAGTATGAATAATGTGAAACCCATACAAACCCCTTTGGCTTTCCATTTCAAGCTTTTTTCAAGTTTATGTCCTAGTAATGACAAATAAAATGATTATGTCTCGTTTACCATATGCTAATGAAGTGGGGAGTTTGATGCATGCGATGGTGAGTACTATACTAGATATTTCACATGCAATTGGTATTGTCAGTAGATACATGACAAATCCATGTAAAGAGCATTGGACAACAGTGAAATGGGTGCTTCGATATCTTAGGGGCACAAGTAATTATTCTATCACCTATGATGGTTCCAGTGATTCAGTATGCAGTTATGTCTATTCAGATTTTGTAGGTGACTTGGACAAAAGAAGATCCACTTCATGATATGTCTTTACTCTTACAAGAGGACCTATTAGTTGGATGTCAAAGCTTTAAAACATAGTACATAGTTGTTTTATCCACTATTGAGGTAGAATATATGGCTATCTCACGTGCATGCAAGAAGACAATTTGATTAAAAGGTTTGTTGGGTGAGTTTGGAAGGATGCCCGACAAGGTGAAAGTATTCTGTGATAGTCAAAGTGTTATTCATTTGGCTAGAAATCCAACTTATCATAGTAAGACAAAGCATATTTATATTAAATACCATTTTGTAAGACAGGTTGTTGATGAAGGGGGAGTGGCTCTAGAAAAGGTCCATACAAAAGTGAATTCTACAGACATTATTCACAAAACCAATTTTGTTAGAGAAGCTATGATGGTGTTTGGCTTCTTTTGGCTTGCGGAATTAATTCGGGCATGAAATATCAGGTAAATTGTTGTCAAGGTAGAGATTGTTGAATTGCCAACTAATTTCCCATGTAGCTGCATGCACAACGTATCAGCTAAAAATGGAATGTGCATGCATGCACGCTACAGTGATTAGTTTGTGTAACTGGTGGATCTGGTTGTAACTAGTTTGTTTAACTGTATAACAGATCATATATATCTAGCATACCCGTAGAGGTGTGAGAATGCAATGTACTGTAGCACAATGTGTGGGAAGAGAGTGAGAGGATGGTTGTAAGCCTGTGTTTGACCGTTGTAATTCTCCGTTGAATAATAAGAACACGGATTATCATTGTCCCGTGGTTTTTTCCCTTAAAAGAGTTTTTCTACGTAAACATTGCGTTCATTGTGTGATTGTTTTTCTTGGTATTTTGCTTGTCATTAATCTTTTTGAGTTTATGCTTCCTCTACGCAACACAACATAGCATTTGGAATAGAGGGTTGGAATTTCAAAATTGGAAAGCCCGTCAAAGATTTCTAGACTGTAATACTTGTTCTTCTCGGAGAATTAGCACTTCAAATTCCATCCCTGAATGGAAGCAATATTTGATTGAGATTTGTTTCTCGGGTTATTTACTCACTCAATTTTAGAGATGATACTAGTGAATCGGCCTTTACAAGAGATTTGTTTATGATTATTTACTCACTCACTTGTAGAGATGGTACTAGTGAATCGACTTTTAGAAGAGATTTGTTTCTGATTATTTACTCACTTAGTTGTAGAGATGGTACCAATGAATCAGTCTTTAGAAGAGAAAATAAGAGGAAGAAGTAGAGAATGAAGTAGACTAACTCGGGAGCAAACATACCTGTTTTTCACCCAAAAAAATGGGCCTGAATCTAGCAAGATTTTCAGGGATAACCTGAGTTTCGCATGGATTAAAGTTTCATGCATTTCAAAACCTTACCACAACGGTTTTGCCCCATTTTAAACCAACCCACATGCTCAAAAAAATTACTAGAGTTGTAGATTGGCCAGAAATTTAAAACCTCACCGCGGGAAGACCACTCCCCCTCGTACAAGTGCATTTAAACTATTCAACCCGAACTGCTATCTATCAAATACTCAAATCGCTAAAACCTCTGCTACTATTTCCTGTGTTGAGTTGTATTCCACATCTATTTGGGTTTCACACACTTTTCCCTGTTTTTGCCAATACAACATCATCAGAACTCATTTTATAAACATAGAGGTTAACTTCCCTGGGCGTTCGCATGAAAACAATGCCTTGTTGATATTTAACCACGAATGTTTCCTAAACAACTCCTAATTTCAGTCACAAGTCTGTAAACTTTGCGGTAACAAATCTCGAGTTTCACTGGGAAAATGCAAAGTGACGCCATCGAGTTTGCTTTGTCTTCCATTCTGCAAAGGTAACTCTTCAACACCGACTCCATGAATTTTATGAAAACTATCATATCTTAATTGATCAGTTTTATCAGATTCAACCAAGAGCATTTCCTCCTTAATTTTATGGGTAACAAAAACACGAGCTTCTTCGTTTCTCTTCCAACACTAATATTTAAAAATGACCTTCAATACCACAATAATTGCCTGGCACCATTAAATGAGTTTTTGCCCTGTTGCTGATGTTTTCCCGTGGGGGATTGTTTACAAACTTTCTGGTCTCCTTGCTTGTTAGCATTTTTCTGCGCTTCCAACAATTCTTTCGATTTCCTTTCTTGCCAGCCAACAATGCTGCTGCACTATCTCTTGAAACACCTGCTTCAGTCCTTTGTACCACTTCTTGCAATAAAGCATCAGCAACCATCTGAAAACCTGACTTCTTTATTGAATAAAACAGTCTTCAATGCATAATACGGTTCTGGCAAAGATTAATATCGGATGAGGTTCCGTAACTTTATACTCATCCCCTGCATCAACTAATTGGGAATACAAATATTTAAGTAAGAAAATGTGTTCGCTCACTCTATTACCTTCCACATACTTCAACTGTTCCAATTGCCCAATTGCTTATGGAGATGCATAACCTTATAATTTGTCTTTCCTCATATGCGGTATCCATTAATATTCACTATGAAGGTGCAAGTCCCCATGGTATCTGGCACTGATACCATATTAATGAATGAGAGTGTAGAAGAGAAAATAAAAGGAGGGAAAATCAAACTACAGAAAAAAGTTTTTAAAAAACAGGGAAGACCACTTGTTTGCTGTACATTTAAAAAACATGGAAGACCACTTGTTTGTTGCACATAAAAAAATGGAATCAAATTCCTTTATTAACAAAGTATGTATATCGTTTACAACTTGATTTATGGGATAACTTCCTTTTTGCAGACTGTTATCTGGCACATGGGAATGACATGTTGAGCACATGCACAAATTCTGAGTTCATAATAGGTGATATGAGCTCGTGTGACATAGTTGATGTTAGCATTTACACACACAAAAAAAAAAGCTTCTGATCCAACCTATTTCAAGCCAGTAAATTTGCAGTGGTATCAGAGCCATACGTTTTAGGTCTGATTATCAGGGTGCACACTCATAGTCCGCTCCCCACTAAAATTGACATGTGATAAGCCTATTTTCAATATTATACTGAATTCGGGAAAGACTGAGCACATTTAGGAAAGCAACGTTATCCTTTATTTTTTTAAGGAGAAACAGGGTCACTCTTTAAAAAATTGAGATTCAATACTATGATAGCCGACAATAGTGCTAAATAGCTTCATTCACCCAGCAATTATGTAATAACAAGATTATGACGTTGGAAGATATAAGTTTTTTTTATCCAAATAGATGTTATATGTATGTAACCAACATAGAATTTTTCAATTACATAACACATGGACATGAGTTTTTTGCCCATATTTTTGTTCATTATATAACAGCACAAGCATGAAAGACATTAAAGAAGTAACAATCATATGGCAATTTTGTAAAATCAAAACGAGAAGAAGGGCATCCTTGTGGACATGTTTCGTGCATTATATGTTTATATGAAAACTGTTTGATTTGTTCTATAACACTTGTGCATTTTGAAATTTTCAAGGAATTTCATATGGCTCCACATGTAATCTAATTGAAATTGTACTCTGAAACACAAAAATTGAGACTAGCAACCACACCTTTACCTTGTTAATGAGCAACACTTATATATTAATATTGCACGCACTAAGTTGCATATACGGACAGACATAGAAAATCAAAAGGTGAGCGCCCTATTATCCTAATCTATTTAGAGCCCAACAGAAATAGCAGTAAGACTACCTATATTTACATGGCTATCTATATTTGCATTTTGTGATCAAGGGCAGAACAAAACAAAAGACTGATTGAGTTCATGAGATCTTAAAGAGAGAGATTTTTCGTCCCTGCTCTGCTCTCTGCTTGTTATATAATTATGTGCTTGCTTTTAGAAAGGCCAGTACTCGGCTTGATTTTCCATTTGTTCATGGAAGGTGTTTCTCCGTGCAGACTTGAGAATGGTCTTATCTGCTACAATGAAATAGGCCGAACCACTGACTGCCAATCAAAGTACACATAACACAACATCAACATGCAGTTCATGACCTAATTATAATGAGAGAGATCAGCCGAGTTGACCAGATCAGTGAGAGTGATAATGATAATGGTTTAAAATAAAAGATGTGTCACTGTGCCTCCGAGCAAAACACAGTCAGCAAACAATTCAGTAGTTGTAGAATTCTTGATCAGAGCATGCATCAATGCATTGCAAAGGAAGCATTTTACTAAAGCATATATTCTGCAAATTTGTCATGTCCAAAAATTGATAGAAACTAAGGAGAATTAAGCAACTGCAACATAACATTTGGATTGACATGAAGCAATATCTAATTTATTTAATTGATTAATTACTGACTTACTTGTAGAGATGATGAGCGCCTGTGCAGCATAGTTGAGGTTAGCTCTTGCCCAGGGAATCGCCCTTGCTCCCAGCAACTGTAAATTATAAACATTAACCCAATCCAGCAGTTAATAAGTAGGCCCAATTGTATGAATATGAATATTAGTCAAGTCACTGAATTCTTGAATCGGTACTGATTGATTGCTTCATTAACAAAATTCACTCACTGTGGGGATGGCTGAAGCTACGCATGCAATTGCAGCTGCCTTGGCCCCTGCTTCAACTGCTTCTGTATGCATATATATACATCCATGAATTTTCAAATTATTAATTAAGCCAGTGTGTTTTATTTAGGAATTACGTGAGTGGACCATTGAAATTAAATGAAATGGATTTAGACAAATGATAGCCAGTGCGAAAAAGAACTAAAGATTAATGCAAATGAATGAATGAATGAATTCTTACCTTTGGAGCACTGCTTTGCTCTGAGAATTTTCAGGTCAGCTTGTTGTTGATCTGGACTCGTCATCTCCTCGTTCGCTATGCTAATAATCCCTTCGACTCAGTGCTTGAGAACAGATTAATATAGTTTATGAAAATCAAAGAAGAAGATGAATGCTGGATACAGTAAACCCAAATACGCTGACAGTATATATAGGAAATAAGTAAGCGTGGGTGAATCAATGAATGGTCGATTGTTGTTATAAGGTGGCCTGGGGTGGAACAGAGTGAATAAGAATACCATGGTTTGGTCGGATGACGAATCTGTGGTTTTATGAGAAAACCATGTGTACAGCGCCGCAGGGATTGAAGGCCCATGAGTATCGACGGGAAAACGCCCCCGGGATTTGGATTTGGGTTTGCGGGTGCAGTACATCCGCTGCACGTCCCCTCTGTTTCTCTCCTGAGTGCGTGCGCGGGGATCGAGAGAAAAGGTAAGAGTGCGAACTGCCTTATCTTTTTGTACATTGGACTGTGAACATACGCAGCATAAAGGGAACAAAAATGTATATGCTCAATGGAGTAACTTGGCAAGACGATAAATTGAAATTTTTAGTAAGGATTTTATTTGAAGTTATAGTTTATAAATTTTTAAGTAAATGTTGTAGGAAATTATTTTATTTTGGGTATATTTGTCAGAAATTTGGGGGAAATTGTTAGATCTTTAGATTTTAGTGATTAGTTACTTTTGTATAATCTTAGTGTACTAGGATTTTTCAAATACTGAATTGATTTTTGTATTAAAAATGGATTTTAAATAATAAAAAATAGTGATTTTGTACAGATTTATGTAGCCCCAAAAACCATTTTATTTATTTTAAGTTAAAGATGTTATATTTTATTTATTTTAAGTTAAGGGTTTTATGTTTTATTTATTTATTTAAAGTTATAGATTTATTTGATTGGAGAACAGCAATATTTTATTTATCTAAATTTTTAATATTTTTAAATATAAAAATTTATTTTTTAATTTTTCTTTTTATTGAAATATTAAATTTATTAAAACAATTAAGTTTGTCTAATTAATAACACATATTTTATATATTTAATATATTTTAATTAATAAGTTTTGAAAGATAAAAGATATAGTTATAATAAGTAAGAGTGTCTTTATTATTAATAGATAATTATTATTATAACAATTACGTTTGTCTATTTAATAACACATATTTAATATATTTTAATTAATAAGTTTTGAAAGATAAAAGATATAGTTATAATAAATAAGAGTGTCTTTATTATTAATTATTAATAGATAATTATATAATAGATTTAATAATACATTTTGTTAATATTTAATATCTTTTAATTAATAAGTTTTGAGTTATAATAAATAGTATTGTCTTTATATTAATAAATAATTATATAATAGATTTTATTATTTAAAAAAAATAAAAATTAATACATTGGTAAATAAAAAGTATTATATTATTATTAAATTAGCTTAGTTTTATGTTAAATTTAGATTTATTAAGAATTAAGAGGAATCTAATCTCTTAAGATATAAAATTTTATTTTTATTAATTACATCCAAGTTTCATCACACTAACACTTCAACATCTCCCCTATATTTTTTTCAATATATAATATATGAACATGAGTTTGTGGATCATATTTTTATACATTATATCAAGGAATAACAATCATGAGCAGCTTTGAGATTGTCGCGTGAGATTGGAGCGCTGGATTCGATCGCTGCCCTCCTCTAGGGTTTGATCCCGGGCTCCAGGCCGCCGCCATGGCCACGCCAGGGGGAGGGAATTCCCCTCCCTCCTCCCCGATCCCCGTCAAAGAGGCATTTCGTAGGCTTTTAGCTTCGTCAAGAAAGAAACCGGTGGCCAAAGAGGCCCCGAAATTTGTCAAGAAACTCGATTCCATACCAGAAATCACATTGCCAGAGGAGCACTCCATCAAAATCGCCCTGGCCCTTGCTGAAAGAGGATTGGTCGGCCAATTCATGGGGCTTTGGCCCTCAGCCAAAACCACGGACGACTGGATTCAGCGTAACTGGAGACCCCACCTGAAGCACAGTGTCACCTGCTACCCGGTGGGGAGAGGATTCTTCGTCTTCGAATTTATCTCAAAAGAAGATCGCGATCTCATCTTCCAAAGTGGCCCCTATTTTATGGGCACGCAAGGACTCTATCTGAATAGGTGGTCTCCAGACTTTGACCCAACAGTTGACGTACCCAAAGAGGTACCGGTCTGGGTACGGCTCCCTAATCTTCCAATCCATTGCTGGAATATTCAAGCCCTGGAAAAAATAGGGAACACCCTAGGGCACTTCATTGACAAAGCAGATCATAAAGGCCAGTACTCCTGCCCGAGGATCTGTGTTGAAGTTGATCTGGAGGCAGGTCTTCCAGAAGCCATCAAACTCTCCTTAGGCTCTTGGTCTCACTTCCAGAAACTCGATTATGAACAGCTTCCTTTTAAATGCCGGCTCTGCCATGAATATGGCCATTTCCAGCGCAATTGCCCAAAAGGCCAGCCAGAAGAAGAAGGCGAGGGATGGAAAAGGGTCAAAAGAGGAAAGGCCAACCCCAAGCCAAATGAAAAAAAAGCACCAAGTAATTCTCAGAAGTCAGATCCTAAAGCCTCGTCGAAGGAACCCGTCTAGCCTCAAGCCAGGATTCAACAGCCAGGCACCGCGGGTCAAGGGGCAAGTTCCTTGGTGGTGAATGACCCGGCAGCCCCTCCGGTTATTGTCATTTGTGAATCCTCTCCCCCTGATCGCATTGGTCCCGCAGAGACGCAAGGCACCCAAGGTGCCACCTCGTTGGAGCCAGGGGAAATCCAACCTGAACCAGCAAACACCTTATCTAGAAGCTCTCCTACGTGCAAAGAAATGGAAGAAGACTCTGATCCAAGAGGAGACACTGATGAAGGATCCACGGAGTCTGAGAGCTTGCATGCAACTCCAGCCAAGAACCCAAGGGGAAGGAAATCAAATAAAAAGAAAAGGGAAGAATTCTCTTACGCAGATATTATGCAAGGCTCCCAGAAAACTCTTAAAGGTATGATGAGTACAAGATCCAAGCAAGGCCAGGCCTCCAAAGGGGCCGTCCCCTCTAAAAGTAAATAATGCGGTACATCTCCTGGAACTGCAAAGGTCTAGGCAGTCCACAAAAAGTCGAAGCAATGAGAGACTTAGTAAGAATCAATAAGCCTGAGATCCTGCTAGTTCAGGAGACAAAAATGGAGGATGACTCTGCCCTCCATGCAGGAAAAGCATTCTGGAAAAAAAGCTCGAGGGAAGCTGTCAGCTCCAGGGGGGCCTTAGGAGGTCTAGCCACCTTCTGGGATCCCACCATATTTGAGCTGCTCGCTGCTCACAGTACCATGCACTGGATTTACACCAAACTCCTTCACAAAGACTCGGGCCATCATGTAAGTTTGTTCAACCTCTATGTTCCTATTTTTTTGGCTGAAAAAAAAGATTGTTGGGAGTCAATTGAAGCGTTCCTCGGCCTCCACAGGCCCGGGAATTTAATCATTGCAGGGGATCTGAATGTCACTCTAGATGTAAATGAGAAAAAAGGGGGCTCCATTGTCCGAGATCCCTCTCGGGAATGGGTTGAAGACACCATCTTAGGATGGGATCTTGTTGACATAAAACCCTCCAATGGCAACTTTACCTGGACTAATAAAAGGCTAGGGCCAGGGCACATCGCAGCCCGCCTAGACAGGTTTTTGGTTCACTCCAACTTCCTCACCCTGGGGCTTCATGGCTCGTCCAAAATCCTTCCCAATTGTGTCTCTGACCATAAACCTATCCTTCTTGATCTCTCCTNGACATTAAACCCTCCAATGGCAACTTTACTTGGACTAATAAAAGGCTAGGGCCAGGGCACATCGCAGCCCGCCTAGACAGGTTTTTGGTTCACTCCAACTTCCTCACCCTGGGGCTTCATGGCTCGTCCAAAATCCTTCCCAATTGTGTCTCTGACCATAAACCTATCCTTCTTGATCTCTCCGTTGATGAGAACCTGGGTCCCATCCCCTTTAGGTTTAGTCCCCTGTGGGTCCAGCAAGATGGCTTTATTCAAATTGTCGCCAACTCTTGGAGTAAAAAGGTTACTGGAAACCCCTCCTTTATTTGGGAAGGAAAACTCAAACGATTAAAACTTGATCTGAAGAACTGGGCTAAGCTTCATTCCTCTCTGGTTTCTTGCAGAAAAGATGCTCAAGCTGCCCTGGAAAACCATCAAGCTCACATGAATTTTGTTCCCATCACTGAAAGCAATTCTCAGACAGAAAGCAACCTTCAGAAATCCTTTTACAAAGCTTGCAGAGTTGAAGAAGAGTATTGTTGGCAAAAATCTAGAAGCCTTTGGTTAGAGAGTGGTGACAAAAACAGCTCTTATTTTCACAAACAAGCTGCAGCTAGAAAAAATTACCAAACAGTGAAATAAATTTCCCATCAAGACAATCTGGTGAAAGATTTTGAAGGCATTAAATAGGCTGCCCTTTCCCACTTCCAAGACCTTTTTACAGCTCCCCCTGCTAAACCCTTGGTCCCTTACGCTTACCCTCTCTCGCTAATTCCCAAAGTGGTTCAAGCCTCTGATAATGACGCCCTTGCAGCCCCTATCACCATGAAAGAACTCAAATCTGCTCTGTCCCATTTGAACCCGGACAACGCTCCTGGCCCAGACGGATTCACAGCCAATTTTTTTTCTAATTGCTGGGATATTATCAAATATGATGTTCTCCGGATGGTAAGGAACTCTCAAAGACACCACAAGTTGGGAGGGAGCACAAACTCCTCTTTCTTGGCCTTGATCCCGAAGGAGCAAGGGGCCTCTAATTTCTCCAGGTTCAGACCCATCTCCCTCTGCAACACAGGATACAAGCTGGTTACCAAGATTATAGCCAATAGGCTCAAAAAGATTCTGCCAAGAATCATTCCCGAAAACCAAGGAGGTTTCATAAAAGGCAGGAAAATTCTAGATAATGTCATTCTTGTTCAAGAAGCCATCCATTCTAGCATCCACCGAAAAGAGAAAGAAATGATTGTGAAACTAGATCTCGCCAATGCATTCGACAGAGTAAGACATGACTTTCTTTTCACGGTGATGGAGAATTTCGGGTTTTCCCCTGAGCTCATTGGCTGGATTAAAGAATGCATTTGTTCCCCTTGGATAGCTCCTTTGGTCAATGGGAGACCGACAAACTTTTTCCAGGCCTCCAGAGGGTTGCGCCAGGGATGCCCCCTGTCCCCGCTCCTCTATGCCATATAGGCCTCTATGCTCAGCTTCCAGCTAAACAACTGTCAGCAAGATCTCTCCCTCCTTGGTCTCCGCATGGCTCCAAATGTAAAGGACATTAATCATGCCCAATTTGCAAATGACACTCTGCTGTTGGGTGGTGCCAGAATCCTTTCTGCAAGGAGATTCAAGAAGGAGCTTGAAATCTACAATCAGGTCTCAGGAAGTAAAATCAACCTGCAAAAAAGCAAAATTTATTGCTGGAACTGCCCTGGAACATAACTTGGAAGAATCTCCAGAGCGCTGGAAATGGAATGCCTGCAGAATTGGGTCTCTTTCACTTATCTGGGGGTTCCGATCTTTAAAACCGCAAGCAACTCAGCGAACTGGAACCCCATCATTGACAAGTTAAAAGCAAAGATTCAGGAGTGGGGGGCCGGCTGGCTTACCCTAGCAGGAAGACTAGTTTTGTTGAAATCTGTTCTTTACAGTATTCCTATTTATCAATCCTCTATACTTCTGGCCCCCAATAAAGTCATCGATAAGATTGAAAGTCTCTGCAAAAAATTTATGTGGGAAGGAGGGAAGGGAAACCTGAAAAAGTTACATCTGGTAAGCTGGGACAAAATCCAAAAACCTTATAGAGAAGGAGGCCTCCAAGTTAGAAGTATTCATGCTCAGAATTTAGCAATGGGATCCAAAATCCTTTGGCAACTGGTGTCCGGAAGATCTAGCTGGAGCAAGAGGGTATTGTGGAAAAAATACTTCACAGGGCAGAGACAGAGGTGCTTAGATAAAAATCCCCCCAATATAAAAGGTTCCCCTATCTTTAAACTCTGTCTCAAAGCATTGGAACATTTCAGATCTTTATTGTACTAGATCCCTAGTAATGGGAAAAGAATCAAAGTGTGGGAAGACCCAATCCTTGGGGAAGAGCCCCTGGGGCAAAATCCTGGAATCCAAAATATAAAATAGTGGCTTCAGGAGCAGCATGTCCTCACCCTATGGGACCTCTCTGCCTGGGATAATGAAAACAAATGGATTGATTGGAATTTAGGTGATCACCCTTCCAGGCTTGAAGAGGAGGCAAAGCTACTAACCAAGCTCCTGCAGGGCAAAGCCCCACTGAACCAAGCTGCCAGGGACAAGAGAGGGTGGGGTACAAAATCTGGAAGTTTCTCTACAACTGAAGGCTACCAATCTTTAATGATGATCCCTCATGTTGCTCCAAATCCTGCCCACTGGAAGTTCGTATGGTCCACTTTGTCCATCCCGAAAGTTGATCTTTTTTGCTGGAATATAGCGCATAGAAGTATCCTCACCGCTGAGAACCTAAGAAAAAGAGGCCTGGAAGGCCCCTCAAGATGTTCCCTATGTAAGAATCATGAAGAAAACATAGACTACTTACTGCTCTCCTGTCCCTACTCAAAAGGGGTATGGCAAGAAGTCTTGCCCATGGATAATCCCAGTCCTGTCCTGCTCGCTATAACTGCTGAGCTCCTTTCCAACTGGGTTGTCTCCTCTCCCTTCAGTCTTGTCAACAAGGACATGCTCAAAACAGTTTGGCTGCTGCTGCCTAAGTTTGTTTTCTGGAAACTGTGGCTTGAAAGGAACAACCGCCTGTTCAGAAATGTGGAGAGCCCTCCATCAAAAGTGGCAATGAGAGCCAAAGCTCTACTTGGAGAGTCCCTGGAATACAAACCTGCGCTTTGGAATGCTCAGGCGTTAAATGAGAAGGAAACTGCTTGGATTACAGCTCTAACCACAAGTGCTCAAGCATTGCCCTTTGCCAGGTCTCCATCTCAAGCTGTGTGGGAAATTCGAATGCTTGAAGAGGACTTCCTAAAATGGAGAATAGCGCAGGAGGCTCATTGTTTGTTCTTTGATGGCGCCTCGAAGGGCAATCCAGGACCATCGGGTGGAGGAGGAGTGATCCTTGCGCCCTCAGGCTCCACGCGAACCACCTTTGCCTGGGGGCTGGGAACCCAAACTAATAACTCTGCTGAATTTTATGCCCTGTGGCAAGGTCTCCGGCAAGCACTCAGTCTAAACATCCAAGCTATTTCAGTCTTCGGGGACTCTAAACTGGTGGTGCAGGCCATGCACACGAAGACTAGACCTTCCAGCCTCCAAACGAATCGGATCTACCAGAAAATTTTGGTCTTAGCTGGCAAGTTTCAAACCATAAAATGCTTCCATGTGCTTCGGCATCTCAACAAGCAAGCTGATCATGAGGCCAACTATGCTACGCTCCTGAGCAGGAGCACCATTTCTGTCAATGGGATCGTCTCAAACTGTAATATCCCGTGACACGGACAGGACTAAACTCAGCCTAGGTATCTGTTGCACTCAGGGTAACATTGATTCTTGTGAAATTCATGGAGCCAGTGTCCCATTCACACAGATCGGGGCTCCCTTAAGGCATGCTTCCAGTTCTTCTACTCAGGAGAGTCGCCACGCCCTGCGCGGCTATGCTTCCTCGGCCCTGGTCACCTTAGAAATTACTGGGAATGCTCCACAAGAATATTGGATTCCGTCAACATTGTTTTAAAGTGTAATGGACCCTGCCACTAATGACAGAGCAGTCTGTCTCGTCGAGGGAATCTGCCAGTGTAACACAGCCCCCGGAAGCTGATTTTCCGGACTATAATTAATCTATCCCTCAGTTGCGGTTAAAAAAAAACAATCATGAGTAAAAACCATTAATATAACAATTTTGTAAAATTAAAACCAGAACCAAATAAAGGAAGGGCGTCCTTATTTATTGAGTATTGTTACAAAGTTTTGTGCATCATATACCTATAAGACCAATTTTGGAATTTCATATGACCCCACATGCAACACAACTGAAGTTGTACTCAAACACAAAACTTGAGACTAGCTAGGCTGAGAAATCCTTATATATTAATATTACACGAACTCAGTTGCATATACAGACAGAGAGAGAAGAAAAAAGTGAGCGCCTTATTATCCTAATCTATTCAGAGCCCAACGGAGATTGGATACTATTCAGAGCCCAACGGAGATTTACATTTTGTGATCAAAAGCAGAGAGATACCATTCTATCAAGTATTTAGTGCCCGCAGTATTTAGATCTGGGTTTGCGGGTGCACTACACCCGTTGCACATCTCCTCTGTTTTGCTCGTGAGTGCGCGGGGAACGGGAAAAAGTAAGACGTCGAACTTCCTTGTTTTTTTGTGCACTGGACATACACAGCATAAATATATCATATATCTAAAATATTTATGGCTCAAATGAGAGGATAAATTGGAATTTTTTGTAGTGAGGGTATCCGTGTGTTCAGAGCAGTAGGGACTCAAAATTCAAAAAATAGTAATGTTGTTTAATTGTTTTATGTTTTGATTTTTTTTGTCTGAATCCAATCATATAAATTTGAATGAAATCACAATTTTTTGTTGTTTAAATTGTATTTTTGAATGTATAAATAGATTCAGCCTATTAAAAAATCTATGAAACATTCAAGTTATATAAACTTAACCATTCAAATATACAGATCCAATATTTTCTAACAAAATTAAACAGAAAAATTCCAAAAAAACAAAAATGTAAAACATTTAAACTACAGTAAATCAATCGCACTAGTTTATAAATATTTGGATCTGGGTTTGCGGTTGTAGTACACCCTCTGGACATCTCTCTTGGGCTCGTGAGTGCGCGAGGAACGAAAAAATGGGCGGCGCATAAATATATCTAAAATATTTATGCTCAATGGAGTAACT
>JASDQU010104646.1:339298-359003 GCA_032191745.1 Picea mariana | reverse complement strand
TTTTCAACTTCAAACTTTGAACTCTGCATCTTATCCATTAGCACAAAATCTCCTAATGCCCAAATAATTGCTTACAACCGAAGGTTCCCTTTTTTTAAAAAATTGGAGATATAATCTTTTAACTCAAAATGTGATTATATAAAATAAGATTAAGGGCATAAAATAATTAATATATTGACTGCCCAAACTTTTATTTTCATAAAACAAAGGTCCACTTAATAAACTTTATACCTCACCAATAATAAATTTTATACCTCACAAATGTCCACTTAATAAACTGTATACCTCACGAATAATAAAGTTTATACCTCACAAAAACGGAAGTATCCTTTGAGATCGACGCTCCTTGGACTATTGAAAGGGAGCGCTAGCGCTCCTTCACTATGGACAGGGGAGCGCTAGTTTGAACTATTAGCGCTCCTTGAGTGTGAATGGGGGAGCACTAGCGCTCTAACGCTCTGTGATGCATGAACCAGGTGCGCGAGTTTTTCAAAAAAATTAGTTTCACAAGTGTGAGTGCGTCGGCGCGCCTCTAACACTGCCTAGGGAGTGTCGATGAATTTCTACAGAATTCACAATTTTGCACCACGAATATGGTCCTCACGGATCTCCAACGCAACTCCGATACCAATTGTTAGAATTGTAAATGTGGAAAACACAATTAACATATGATAATTAACAAACACACAGATAAGAAACAAAGAGATTTCACGTGGTTCACCCAATCGTTGGGCTATGTCCACCAAGAATAGGTATCGATTGTCTTATTATTCAGATCATGGAGATTACAACAGATTTGCAAGTTCTATCATATCCTCTCACTCTGTCTCAGCCTCTACGGGCATACACAAATTTATAGTAATTTACACAATAAACTAAATATTAAATGCACTCCTATCCATATTCTAACTTGGTCTATTTAGTTGCAACCAACGCAGAATAATAGGATCCAAATCCATCCTTGGAGAAATTCGTTGTCACCAAATCCCAACATCATGGACCAACACTTTGCAGGCTATACATATCATTAGTCACAAAAAGTTGACTCGAAAATTTAAGAGGTTTGTAAGGTCAACGAGGTATGAAAGCAAACTTTTTTTATTGGGTTCCATTAAAAAAGGATCGTTTTGGTTATTTAAAGTAAGTGGAGAATGTTTTAAATAAAAAGGTGTGGTAGATATATATTTTATAAACGATATTTTTATATGTGTGGATATCTTTGTGTAAGAGGTGGAACCTTTTGTTTTCATAAAAGATTTTGAACATTAAATATTTTTTTAAACATTTTAACTAATGTATGTTTTAAGGTACAACCTTGAATAAATTATTATTCCATATTAAGAAGCTTAGTATTATAAGTTGTGGTTTTGGGGTGATTTCTTCAAATGAAAAAAGTGCAGAGTTCAAAGTTTGAGGTGGAGAAATTCAACGACAAGAATAAATTTTAGTTATGGTTAATATTCCAGATATAAAATGTATGCAGAACATAAATAAATAGCTAGAAATAGAAGATGAACAACAACATAACCAGAACAACACCACGATAATACCAAAATGATACCAAAATAACACCAGAAAGAACATTTTGATTACTGAGAGCAATGTTCACTTGCCTCTTCGAGGGGACAACCTCCAGTAGAGAGGTGCTCTATTACAATAATATCCAAGACAAAAGTTCTCATACCCTCGACATATATTTATACTAAATATGTCTATCAAAAGAACCATCTAGAGGAAGATCCTTCTAGAAGTCGAAGCTTCTATTAGGCATTCTTACATTGGACTTATTCTTCCTTATTTCTAGGCCTTATTAATATTGACCTTTATTACATGGAAATATATTATTCTACCTACGTGAGGGTTTAGGTCCCTAACATGTCCTCCCCCTTAAAAGCAACCTTGTCCTCAAGGCTTGAGATGAGGAAATTGTTGCAGAATGGTAGTTGGTTCCCAAGTGGCATCTATTGGAGTTGTATCTTTCCACTGGACTAACACTTCCTTGATGGTTCGATGACACAGACGACGCTCACACTGGTCCAAAACTGTTTGTGGTTGTAGCCAAATGGAGCCTTCTTCGTCCAACTCGGGAAGGTTGGTTTGAGTTTGGCACTTAGTTCTGATCACCTTCTTTAAGAAAGAAACATGAAAAACATGATGGAGCTTAGAATACCTAGGCAAAGTTAACTGATAGGCCACCTGTCCCACATGCTTGAGAACGATATAAGGACCATAAAATTTTGGCGTCAGTTTCTGACAATGGTCAACCTTGAGGGAATTTTTCTTGTAAGGTTGTAGTCGAAGAAACACCTAATCCCCTTCTACAAATTGACATTCAGAGCGACCTTGATATGCTTGTTTTTTCATGCGATTTTGGGCCATGACCAAATTCTCTTTGAGGGTACAAAGAATAGCCTCTCAAACTGTAAGCGTTTGGTCAACCGCCTGGACCTTCGAGACACCTGGAAAATATGATAGAACTGAAGGTGGTTTTTGTCCATATACTGCTTCAAAATGAGTCATGCGGGTAGTTGTATGGTATGAAGTGTTGTACCACCATTCAACTAGTGGTAATCATTGAGCCCACTAATTTTTCCTTTCCGATGTAAAACACCTCAAATATGTTTCCAAACACTTGTTGACAATTTCAGTTTGACCATCAATCTGGGCATGATAAGTTGTGCTGAGATGCAATTGGGTGCCTCGTATATTGAACAATTCTTGCCAAAAATTGTTGGTGAAAGTTGGGTCGCGATCGAAAACAATAGAATGTGGCATGCCATGAAGCTTGAAGACCTGATCCATGAAAAGTTGAGCCACAGTGGATGTTGTAAATGGGTGTTGAAGAACACATAAATGAGTATACTTGGAAAGACGATCAACTACCACCATGATGTCTGATTTATTGCCTGATTTAGGTAAACCTACAATAAAATCCATAGAGATATCCTGCCAAATAGCAGGTGGAATTGGAAGCAGTTACAGTGTGCCAGGAGATTTGATTTTTTCTCGCTTGTTGCGTTGACACACATCACATTCAACCACAAAATTACGAATGTCCTGTTTCATACCATCCCAGGAAAAGAACGTTTGACCCGCTCATAGGTTTTGGTAAACCCGGAGTGCCTAGTTGTGGGTGTAGCATGAAGCTCTGAAAGTACCGTGGATTTAAGTTTTCATTGTTTACTTAAATACAAACGACCTTTGTATCAAATCTCATCATTGAGCCAAGAGTACCGTAGGGAAACTGGAGAATTGGATTGCAATTGTTGTATTAGATGCAAACTTTTGGGATCGTGTAGCAATTCCTGGCAAACAACTTGGAGCCAATCTGGTACAATGAAGGAGAGAGAAAAAAGGGACCCTTCATCTTCATATTTTCTGGAAAGTGCATCAACGTCCACATTGTCTTTTCCTTATTTGTAAATGATCTCATAATCATATCCAAAGAGCTTAGTCACCTATTTGTGTTTCTCTGGGGAGGAAATACGTTGTTCCAGAAAATACTTGAGGCTTTGATGATCTGTCTTAATTTGGAAGCATTGCCCCAATAGATAAGGGAGCCAAATATCCACGTCATGAAAAATAGTCAACATTTCCTTTTCATAGATTGATTTGCCCAAATTTCTCTCGGATAGTTGTTTGTTTCCAAAGGCCAAAGGCCGACCCTCTTGCATAATGACAACACCAATTCCTTTCCCAAAAGCATCACATTCGAGGATAAAGGTATTTGTGAAATCAGGAAGGGCGAGGACTGCAGTGGTGCACATGGCCATCTTCAAGGTTTGAAAAGCCTAAGCAGCTGCTGGATTCCAAGTGAAATAATTCTTTTTAAGGAGTGCAAGTGAGAGGTGCCACAATCTTTCCATAATTCTTAACAAACTTGCGATAATAACCTGTTAAACCCAGAAATCCATGCAATATTTTTAGAGTCTTTAGGTGAGACCAATCTTGCATAGCTTCAATCTTTTTAGGATCCACCCTGACGCCGACCTTGCCAACAAGATGACCTAAGTACTCGACTTTCGAGGCACCAAAAGCACATTTAGATTTCTTGAGGAAAAGTTGGTGCTGAGAGAGTAGATGGAGAACATGATCCACATGAGCAAGATAGGTTGTCCAGGTTTTACTATATATGAGGATATCATCAAAGAAAACTAAGACAAAATGACGAAAGACATGATTCATGAGGCTTTGGAAAGTGGATGGAGCATTACACAGGCCAAAGGGCATGACCAAAAACTCATAGTGGCCCTCATGAGTTCTAAATGCAGTCTTAGAAATATCTTCCTCTTTCATACGGATCTGGTGGTAGCCAGAACGAAGATCAAGTTTAGTAAAGAACTGGGCGCTACTCAATTCATCCAAGAGGTCATCAATGACAGGGGTGGGAAATTTGTCTTTAATGGTGAGTTTTTTTAGGGCGCGGAAGTCAGGACACATGTGCCAAGAACCTTATTTCTTAAGGACCATGACCACAGGAGAAGTGTAGGGCCTTTTACTAGAGCGGATAACACCTGCGTTGAGTAGTTCTTGAACAATTTTCTCAATTTCATTTTTTGGGGAAAATGGGTGACGATAGGGACAGATATTGGGAGGAAGGATGCCTGGGACAAGGGGAATGGAATGGAATGGAATGATCATGAACACCACGGGAATGAAGGATTCCCTGGGGAGTGGAAACAACCACTTGATGTTTAGAGAGGATGGATTGAAGGTCCTACGGCACAAAGGGTGTCTCAGTTGCTTGTATGGCATGGAGTTGGACAATAATGCCAAAATGACCTTTTTTTAGCAGCTTTTCCATGCAATGGAAACTAATGATCTCCGGGGAACCGAAAATGATGTCTTGGAACTTATATATCTGGCCTTCCTGGTCGAATTTCATGGTTAATTTCTTAAAATCCATGAGAATGGGACCCAAATTCCTTAGCCATTCTACACCCAACACAATGTCACAACTGCCCATGTCGATAGAAAACATATGAGATTTCAAATGGTATTCACCAATTTGGAGACACACATTTTCACAACGCCCTCCACATTTCATGGACCCGCCATTGACAATCATGATTTGAAAATTATTGACTGCCCGGATATAACAATTAGTTTCTTGGGAAATGTGGCGGTGAATAAAATTATGGGTGCTTCCACTATCAACAATAATGATGACCTTATTATGCTTGATGTAACCAATTAGCTTGAGGGTTTGGGGAGAAGAGAAGCTAGTGAGAGCATTTAGGGAAATGACCGGTTCTACTTCGGGAGGGTTTGAGGGAGGGGTTATGTCAGTGGGTTCAGGTGACACGGACACAAGGGGATCCTCAACATCCTCTTCCGAAACATCCTCCGAGATGGCCATTAAAAAAAATTCTTCCTTACACTTGTGTCTCGGAAAATATTTGTCATCACAATTATAACAAAGGCCTTTGAGTTGGTGTTCATCCATTTCGGCCCTGGTCAATATATGGATCTTTAGTGGAGTAGAAGGAGGAGTGGGAGTTATTGGTTTAGTGCGAGAAATAAAGAGGGGTTTTCGGTTTTGAGAAGAGACAACCTCTTGTGCTTCCTTAGTTATTTTAGTAGTGTCCACCCAACTCTGAGGTCGAGCCATGAGGACATGGGCACGAATATCATCCTTGAGGCCACTGATAAAACATTCTTGAAAAAAAACATCAGACATGTCCTTTGTATGAAAAGTCAGTCGCTCAAAAGAAACTATAAAGCCTTCCACTGTGTCAGATTGTTTCAACTTTGTCAAACGACCTAAATGTTTGGTGTAAGTGTCAAAGCATTCATAAAGCTCTGCTACAAAGTGTGTCCAAGTCACATACCCTTAGCGGGCATTATTTCTCCATTGCCACCATTGTCAACGTTTTTGATCTAGATGGAGAACACCATACCAGGGTTTGGCCAACTCATCCGTAATGCCATACAAAGAGAATTAATGTTCCATTTGAGTTACCCAACTAGTGAGATCTGAGCCATCAAATTTGGTGACATCCACTCGTGGAAGGCGTAGGTCACGCTGAAAGTGACGGGGCTAAAAATTATGGGAATGAGAGGAAGTTTCACCTTCAGTATTCAAAGGTGGGTAAGATAAGGGAAGATTTGTAGGGATATGAAACTTTGCGCAGATCATTGTAGTGACCGATTCAAGATGGATAGTCATGTCTTGTACGAGGTCTTGTTTGAGTTTCTCGATTGAGACAGCAATTGAGGCAGCTATGGAGGAATGCATTTTTTGATTGATGGAGACAATATTGGCACTAAGTTGTCACACTTTTTGTTGGGTTTCTGTGAAATTAAAGTGCAAGGTATTGAAGCGAGATTCCAAGTCTTGGCTACGGGTATGGGCCATGATGACGAGGGATCACGTAAAGGGGCGGTGGGACCACACAGAAAATGGGTTATGGGTGAAGTGTATCACAACGATCAGGACGACGAGTTGAATCCAATGGGGTAAAGCCCAAATAAGGGTGGTGGGTCCACAAAATTTTTTTTGCTGAAAAATGATAGGTATGACTGTGATAAGGGCGAAGAGAGAAATCCAACGGAATAGGTATCAAATAATGGTGCCAACAAGATCCAATTTTTTTTTTTTACTCCTGCAGAGTTATACTCTGATCTGAAGAATATTGTAGTGATGAAATGCTCAAATGTTTAACAGGAAGAAATGTGTAGTAATTTTTCAACTCAAATGCAGGAGACACAGTTGTGCGACAATAGATCTGGTCTGTTCTATTTTTGTTTCCTTCCCAAGGGTTAGGTATTCAAGGGTTCTACAAAAAAGGGTTTTCCCTGTTCTATAGCTCTATGATATACGTGCGGGGTCCAACAATAGTACTCATCTCAATATATCAAGGCACCAACTAAAGAGGCTAGATCATGCCCTTAGTCGTACTACCCGACTACCCAGGTACTAGAGAGTATCTTCCTGAGTGTTGTTCTCGGTTTCACTATAACAGTTAGGTGGCCAATCAGTTTATTTATGGAGGACTTCAGGAGATCTAGGGCGATCTATATACAGGTGTTGTATGATGCGCTACCACTCGAAGGGGTACCAACAGGGGTTACAAGGGTGGCCAATAGAGGTGCGCTTAATTACCTCTTGTATTTTCTGCGTGTATGAATCCTCGACCATGGGTTTATGCTCATAACGGCATATGTTTATAGATTAATGACGTCGGAATACGTCTCTACCCTAGAAAAAAAATTAACCCACAATTTTATGCCGAGGAAGGTGCTATGATACCACTTGTAATATTCCAGATATAAAAAAGTATGCATAACAGAAATAAATAGCTAGAAATGACAGATGAACAACTATATAACCATAACAACACCACAAATAATACCAAAATGATACCAGAATAACACCAGAAAGAGCACTTTGATTACTGAGAGCAATGTTCACTTGCCTCTTCGAGGGGGCAACCTCCAGCAGAGCAGATCTCTATTACAAAAATATCCAAGACAAAATTTCTCATACCCTCGACTTCTATTTATACTAAATATGTCTATCAAAAGAACCATCTAGAGGAATATCCTTCTAGAAAAGAAAGCTTCTATTAGGTCTTCTTACATTGGACTTATTCTTCCTTATTGTTAGGCCTTATTAATATTGACCTTTATTACATGGAAACATACTATTCTACCTACGTGAGGGGTTAGGTCCCTAACACATGGAAGCTTAATATGTGGGATCTACTCATGCAACAATGATTGCAAGAGGCATTGGAGGGAAAGTCAAAGAAACCAGCAGGTATGTCAGACGGGGAATGGGATGATATAGATTCAAGATCTATTAGTACCATTCGTTTGTGTTTGAAAGATGACGTTTTGTTTAACATCATAGGAGAGAAAACATCAGCAGGCTTATGGAGTAAGATGGAAAGTATTTATATGACAAATTCCTTGACAAACATAATCTTCTTGAAGAGACAGTTGTATAGCTTATGAATGAAAGAAGTTACAAAAATTGTCGATCATTTAAATATTTTCAATACCTTGATTTGTCAATTAACTAGTATGGATGTAAAATATGAAGATGAGGACAAAGCAGTCACGCTATTGTGTTCATTACCTGAATCATGGGATCATCTTGTCACATCTATGTGGTTTAACATAACAAACATCATTGATTATGATACTGTTTGGGGAGCTCTGTTGGCTCAAGAAATGAGGAGAAGATCCAGTAAGAAATCTCAACAACAAAAGCAATGGTGGTCAGAGGTCGATCTACTGAAAGAACATGATCAAAAAGTTACCTCAAGATCTAATTCAAAAGGAAAGAAGGGTAAGAAAAAATGTTGGTTATGTGGAAAATTTGGGCATCTCAAAAAGAATCGCTGGAAAAGACAAAACATCCAAAGAGGACTCCAAAAATGAAGCAAAGAAAATTAATTCATATGAAACAAGTTCAGGTCCAGGTTCAGGGTCAGGTTCAAGTATGGTTGATGAGGTATTATCTACTTGTGATGTTTCACATCAACATCAACATTGGTTGTTAAATTCTGGTGCATCCATCCACATGTGTCTTCATAGAAATTGGTTCTCAACTTACCAATCTATTGATGATGGTGTTGTTTTTATAAGAAATGATTTTTCTTGTAAAATTGTTGGGGTTGGTAGCATCCAGATTAAAAATGTACAATGGTACTATAAGAACATTAACAAATGTGAGGCATGTACCCAAACTTAGAAAGAACTTAATATCTTTGGAAATTCTAGATTCTACTAGTTATAAGTGTACATCTCAAGGTGGAGTACTGAAGGTGTCCAAAGGTATCTTAGTAGTCATGAAGGAAAACAGGATCCGGAACCTTATCATCCTGAAGGAAGAACTGAAATAAATCAAGTGATAGTAGCATTTGAAGGTGCAAGTAACTCTATTCATTTATGGTATCAACATTTGGGTCATATGAACGAGAAAGGGCTTAAGGTACTGATTGATCGTAAGTCACTTCTAAGTTAAAAGTTTCTAAATTTGAATTTCTGCAAGTATTGTGTTTTTGGAGAATAGTGTAGACATAAGTTTAAAACATGAAGACATATAAACAAATATATCATTGATTACATTCATTCATATGTTTGGGGACCATCCCCTACAATTTCTTTTGGAGGATCGTCATATTTTGTGATATTTATATATGATTACTCTAGAAAGGTGTGGATCTATTTACTTAAAAGAAAAGATGATGTCTTTAATACTTTTAAGCAATTTAGAGATTTGGTTGAAAAGAGCGATGACATGTCTGTAAGTTTTAAACCTGCGAAGTAAAGCAATGCATATATATATTCTTAAGTAATACATAAATTAATCAATGGCTCATACACAGAATACACAGAGATCTTTACCGGAAACCCTCAACCGGGAAAACCTTTCTTTTTCATTATATATCCGAATTTCACCATTCGCCATACAATATATACAATGTTTTTAGGTATTCTGTAGATACCAAAACCCTAATCCCTTAATCCGGGATTAATTTACAAATCAGCTAAAAATAGCAAAAACCGCCCCAAAAAAAAATTTCGGGCCATTGCCCCGAACCCCATCGACACCGGGCTACGCCCGGTGTCGAACGCTGCGCGTATCCAGGGGGGGGCATACCTGCCCCCCTTGGGACCCCCCTAGGAAGCGCCCGGCGCAACGGCAGAGCCCTAGTTGGTACGGATCGCCAGACGCAGTTATCTGGCGCACCCACACACACACACATGCAAAGAATATAACACATACCCAACAATGTCAATCAAGTGTTTAAGAACATATAATGGATGTGAATTCATATTTGTGGAATTTGAAAACTATTGCAAGGAAGCTGGGATCGAAAGACATAAGACCACAATTTATACTCCTCAACAAAACAGTGTTGTTGAACGCATGAATAAGACTTCTAGAGAGAGCAATGAACATGCTCAATGATGCCAAGTTCCCGCAGAAATGTGGGCATAAGTAGCTCTTACAACATGCTATATGATAAATCGATCACCATCAACTGCAATAAACTATAAGATTCTAGAAGAGGCATGGACAGGTCATTCATGTGATTATTCAAATCTGAAAAAATTTGGTTGTGACACTTACGCTCTTATTTTTAAAGATCAACGTTCTAAGTTAGATCTTATATCAAAGAAATATGTCTTTGTTTGTTATGGTGATGGAATTAAGGGGTCTAGATAGTGGGACCCTACTGCCCACAAACTCATCATAAGCAGAGATGTAGTATTTGATGAATCCTCACTCATTAAATCAGACCTGATAGATGTTGAAGTGAGACAAGAACATGTACCACAAATTAAACAAATTCAGTTGGAGACTTAACCATCTTCAGAAAAGGGGGAGCATGAAAAATTTCCAGAAGAAGAAGATGGAGATGCATAAAATATCCAGGAAACTGTGGATATGCCTCAACCATCTTTAAGGAGATCTAAACGGGTCATGAATCCTCCTACAAGATATGGCGATTATGTTTCATTTGTAGCTTTGGTTTCTAATGACGGAGAACCTAGTTGTTATCAGGAAGAAATGAAGGTATTTAGAAGTGTTAAATGGAATGAAACTATGAAAAAAGAAATGGATGCCTTAGAGATGAATAAAACATGGGACCTGGTAGAACTTCCAAAGGACAGAAATGTTATCGATTGCAAGTGAGTCTACAAACTAAAAAAGGGTGTTGATGATAAAGTTGAAAGGTATAAAGAAAGACTGGTAGCAAAAGAGTATTCTAAAAAAGAAGGTATTGATTTTCATGAAATATTTTCACTAGTTGTGAAGCTTGTTTCAATTTGTGTTGTGTTATAGTTGTTTTACTTGATCTTGAGTTAGAACAACTAGATGTTAAAAAAACATTTCTACATGGAGATTTGGATGATGATATATATATGAAACAACCAGAAAGGTTTGTTTAGGATCACAACAAGAGGTTTGTTTGAAAACTCAAGAAGTCATTGTATGGCTTGAGGCAGTCTTCCAGGCAATGGTACAAGAAGTTTCATTTCTTCAAGGTGAGCTAAAATTTTACAAAAGTGAATATGATCATTGTGTTTACTTTAAAAAGTTGGAAAATGGCATACTCATTGTTTTAGTGTTATATGTTGACAATATTCTTGTTGCAAGCAAAAACATGGTTGAAATCAACAGATTAAAGGCTTAGTTGGCTAGGACGTTTGATATGAATGATCTTGGAGCAACAAAACAAATCTTGGGCATGGAGATACACATAGAGATGAAATATGGTAAGTAGTGGTTATCACAACACAAACATGTGGAGAAAATGCTTATAAGATTCAGTATGAATAATGTGAAACCCATACAAACCCCTTTGGCTTTCCATTTCAAGCTTTTTTCAAGTTTATGTCCTAGTAATGACAAATAAAATGATTATGTCTCGTTTACCATATGCTAATGAAGTGGGGAGTTTGATGCATGCGATGGTGAGTACTATACTAGATATTTCACATGCAATTGGTATTGTCAGTAGATACATGACAAATCCATGTAAAGAGCATTGGACAACAGTGAAATGGGTGCTTCGATATCTTAGGGGCACAAGTAATTATTCTATCACCTATGATGGTTCCAGTGATTCAGTATGCAGTTATGTCTATTCAGATTTTGTAGGTGACTTGGACAAAAGAAGATCCACTTCATGATATGTCTTTACTCTTACAAGAGGACCTATTAGTTGGATGTCAAAGCTTTAAAACATAGTACATAGTTGTTTTATCCACTATTGAGGTAGAATATATGGCTATCTCACGTGCATGCAAGAAGACAATTTGATTAAAAGGTTTGTTGGGTGAGTTTGGAAGGATGCCCGACAAGGTGAAAGTATTCTGTGATAGTCAAAGTGTTATTCATTTGGCTAGAAATCCAACTTATCATAGTAAGACAAAGCATATTTATATTAAATACCATTTTGTAAGACAGGTTGTTGATGAAGGGGGAGTGGCTCTAGAAAAGGTCCATACAAAAGTGAATTCTACAGACATTATTCACAAAACCAATTTTGTTAGAGAAGCTATGATGGTGTTTGGCTTCTTTTGGCTTGCGGAATTAATTCGGGCATGAAATATCAGGTAAATTGTTGTCAAGGTAGAGATTGTTGAATTGCCAACTAATTTCCCATGTAGCTGCATGCACAACGTATCAGCTAAAAATGGAATGTGCATGCATGCACGCTACAGTGATTAGTTTGTGTAACTGGTGGATCTGGTTGTAACTAGTTTGTTTAACTGTATAACAGATCATATATATCTAGCATACCCGTAGAGGTGTGAGAATGCAATGTACTGTAGCACAATGTGTGGGAAGAGAGTGAGAGGATGGTTGTAAGCCTGTGTTTGACCGTTGTAATTCTCCGTTGAATAATAAGAACACGGATTATCATTGTCCCGTGGTTTTTTCCCTTAAAAGAGTTTTTCTACGTAAACATTGCGTTCATTGTGTGATTGTTTTTCTTGGTATTTTGCTTGTCATTAATCTTTTTGAGTTTATGCTTCCTCTACGCAACACAACATAGCATTTGGAATAGAGGGTTGGAATTTCAAAATTGGAAAGCCCGTCAAAGATTTCTAGACTGTAATACTTGTTCTTCTCGGAGAATTAGCACTTCAAATTCCATCCCTGAATGGAAGCAATATTTGATTGAGATTTGTTTCTCGGGTTATTTACTCACTCAATTTTAGAGATGATACTAGTGAATCGGCCTTTACAAGAGATTTGTTTATGATTATTTACTCACTCACTTGTAGAGATGGTACTAGTGAATCGACTTTTAGAAGAGATTTGTTTCTGATTATTTACTCACTTAGTTGTAGAGATGGTACCAATGAATCAGTCTTTAGAAGAGAAAATAAGAGGAAGAAGTAGAGAATGAAGTAGACTAACTCGGGAGCAAACATACCTGTTTTTCACCCAAAAAAATGGGCCTGAATCTAGCAAGATTTTCAGGGATAACCTGAGTTTCGCATGGATTAAAGTTTCATGCATTTCAAAACCTTACCACAACGGTTTTGCCCCATTTTAAACCAACCCACATGCTCAAAAAAATTACTAGAGTTGTAGATTGGCCAGAAATTTAAAACCTCACCGCGGGAAGACCACTCCCCCTCGTACAAGTGCATTTAAACTATTCAACCCGAACTGCTATCTATCAAATACTCAAATCGCTAAAACCTCTGCTACTATTTCCTGTGTTGAGTTGTATTCCACATCTATTTGGGTTTCACACACTTTTCCCTGTTTTTGCCAATACAACATCATCAGAACTCATTTTATAAACATAGAGGTTAACTTCCCTGGGCGTTCGCATGAAAACAATGCCTTGTTGATATTTAACCACGAATGTTTCCTAAACAACTCCTAATTTCAGTCACAAGTCTGTAAACTTTGCGGTAACAAATCTCGAGTTTCACTGGGAAAATGCAAAGTGACGCCATCGAGTTTGCTTTGTCTTCCATTCTGCAAAGGTAACTCTTCAACACCGACTCCATGAATTTTATGAAAACTATCATATCTTAATTGATCAGTTTTATCAGATTCAACCAAGAGCATTTCCTCCTTAATTTTATGGGTAACAAAAACACGAGCTTCTTCGTTTCTCTTCCAACACTAATATTTAAAAATGACCTTCAATACCACAATAATTGCCTGGCACCATTAAATGAGTTTTTGCCCTGTTGCTGATGTTTTCCCGTGGGGGATTGTTTACAAACTTTCTGGTCTCCTTGCTTGTTAGCATTTTTCTGCGCTTCCAACAATTCTTTCGATTTCCTTTCTTGCCAGCCAACAATGCTGCTGCACTATCTCTTGAAACACCTGCTTCAGTCCTTTGTACCACTTCTTGCAATAAAGCATCAGCAACCATCTGAAAACCTGACTTCTTTATTGAATAAAACAGTCTTCAATGCATAATACGGTTCTGGCAAAGATTAATATCGGATGAGGTTCCGTAACTTTATACTCATCCCCTGCATCAACTAATTGGGAATACAAATATTTAAGTAAGAAAATGTGTTCGCTCACTCTATTACCTTCCACATACTTCAACTGTTCCAATTGCCCAATTGCTTATGGAGATGCATAACCTTATAATTTGTCTTTCCTCATATGCGGTATCCATTAATATTCACTATGAAGGTGCAAGTCCCCATGGTATCTGGCACTGATACCATATTAATGAATGAGAGTGTAGAAGAGAAAATAAAAGGAGGGAAAATCAAACTACAGAAAAAAGTTTTTAAAAAACAGGGAAGACCACTTGTTTGCTGTACATTTAAAAAACATGGAAGACCACTTGTTTGTTGCACATAAAAAAATGGAATCAAATTCCTTTATTAACAAAGTATGTATATCGTTTACAACTTGATTTATGGGATAACTTCCTTTTTGCAGACTGTTATCTGGCACATGGGAATGACATGTTGAGCACATGCACAAATTCTGAGTTCATAATAGGTGATATGAGCTCGTGTGACATAGTTGATGTTAGCATTTACACACACAAAAAAAAAAGCTTCTGATCCAACCTATTTCAAGCCAGTAAATTTGCAGTGGTATCAGAGCCATACGTTTTAGGTCTGATTATCAGGGTGCACACTCATAGTCCGCTCCCCACTAAAATTGACATGTGATAAGCCTATTTTCAATATTATACTGAATTCGGGAAAGACTGAGCACATTTAGGAAAGCAACGTTATCCTTTATTTTTTTAAGGAGAAACAGGGTCACTCTTTAAAAAATTGAGATTCAATACTATGATAGCCGACAATAGTGCTAAATAGCTTCATTCACCCAGCAATTATGTAATAACAAGATTATGACGTTGGAAGATATAAGTTTTTTTTATCCAAATAGATGTTATATGTATGTAACCAACATAGAATTTTTCAATTACATAACACATGGACATGAGTTTTTTGCCCATATTTTTGTTCATTATATAACAGCACAAGCATGAAAGACATTAAAGAAGTAACAATCATATGGCAATTTTGTAAAATCAAAACGAGAAGAAGGGCATCCTTGTGGACATGTTTCGTGCATTATATGTTTATATGAAAACTGTTTGATTTGTTCTATAACACTTGTGCATTTTGAAATTTTCAAGGAATTTCATATGGCTCCACATGTAATCTAATTGAAATTGTACTCTGAAACACAAAAATTGAGACTAGCAACCACACCTTTACCTTGTTAATGAGCAACACTTATATATTAATATTGCACGCACTAAGTTGCATATACGGACAGACATAGAAAATCAAAAGGTGAGCGCCCTATTATCCTAATCTATTTAGAGCCCAACAGAAATAGCAGTAAGACTACCTATATTTACATGGCTATCTATATTTGCATTTTGTGATCAAGGGCAGAACAAAACAAAAGACTGATTGAGTTCATGAGATCTTAAAGAGAGAGATTTTTCGTCCCTGCTCTGCTCTCTGCTTGTTATATAATTATGTGCTTGCTTTTAGAAAGGCCAGTACTCGGCTTGATTTTCCATTTGTTCATGGAAGGTGTTTCTCCGTGCAGACTTGAGAATGGTCTTATCTGCTACAATGAAATAGGCCGAACCACTGACTGCCAATCAAAGTACACATAACACAACATCAACATGCAGTTCATGACCTAATTATAATGAGAGAGATCAGCCGAGTTGACCAGATCAGTGAGAGTGATAATGATAATGGTTTAAAATAAAAGATGTGTCACTGTGCCTCCGAGCAAAACACAGTCAGCAAACAATTCAGTAGTTGTAGAATTCTTGATCAGAGCATGCATCAATGCATTGCAAAGGAAGCATTTTACTAAAGCATATATTCTGCAAATTTGTCATGTCCAAAAATTGATAGAAACTAAGGAGAATTAAGCAACTGCAACATAACATTTGGATTGACATGAAGCAATATCTAATTTATTTAATTGATTAATTACTGACTTACTTGTAGAGATGATGAGCGCCTGTGCAGCATAGTTGAGGTTAGCTCTTGCCCAGGGAATCGCCCTTGCTCCCAGCAACTGTAAATTATAAACATTAACCCAATCCAGCAGTTAATAAGTAGGCCCAATTGTATGAATATGAATATTAGTCAAGTCACTGAATTCTTGAATCGGTACTGATTGATTGCTTCATTAACAAAATTCACTCACTGTGGGGATGGCTGAAGCTACGCATGCAATTGCAGCTGCCTTGGCCCCTGCTTCAACTGCTTCTGTATGCATATATATACATCCATGAATTTTCAAATTATTAATTAAGCCAGTGTGTTTTATTTAGGAATTACGTGAGTGGACCATTGAAATTAAATGAAATGGATTTAGACAAATGATAGCCAGTGCGAAAAAGAACTAAAGATTAATGCAAATGAATGAATGAATGAATTCTTACCTTTGGAGCACTGCTTTGCTCTGAGAATTTTCAGGTCAGCTTGTTGTTGATCTGGACTCGTCATCTCCTCGTTCGCTATGCTAATAATCCCTTCGACTCAGTGCTTGAGAACAGATTAATATAGTTTATGAAAATCAAAGAAGAAGATGAATGCTGGATACAGTAAACCCAAATACGCTGACAGTATATATAGGAAATAAGTAAGCGTGGGTGAATCAATGAATGGTCGATTGTTGTTATAAGGTGGCCTGGGGTGGAACAGAGTGAATAAGAATACCATGGTTTGGTCGGATGACGAATCTGTGGTTTTATGAGAAAACCATGTGTACAGCGCCGCAGGGATTGAAGGCCCATGAGTATCGACGGGAAAACGCCCCCGGGATTTGGATTTGGGTTTGCGGGTGCAGTACATCCGCTGCACGTCCCCTCTGTTTCTCTCCTGAGTGCGTGCGCGGGGATCGAGAGAAAAGGTAAGAGGGCGAACTGCCTTGTCTTTTTGTACATTGGACAGTGAACAAACGCAGCATAAAGGGAACAAAAATGTATATGCTCAATGGAGTAACTTGGCAAGACGATAAATTGAAATTTTTAGTAAGGGTTTTATTTGAAATTATAGTTTATAAATTTTTAAGTAAATGTTGTAGGATTTTTTTTTTTTTTTTTTCTTTTTTTAAAAGGGTATATTTGTCAGAAATTTGGGGAGAAATTGTTACATCTTTAGATTTTAGTGATTAGTTACTTTTGTATAATTTTAGTGTACTAGGATTTTTCAAATACTGAATTGATTTTTATATTAAAAATGGATTTTAAATAATAAAAAATAGTGATTTTGTGCAGATTTATGTAGCCCCAAAAACCATTTTATTTATTTTAAGTTAAAGATGTTATGTTTTATTTATTTTAAGTTAAGGGTTTTATGTTTTATTTATTTATTTAAAGTTATAGTTTTATTTGATTGGAGAACTAAAGTATTTTATTTATCTAAATTTTTAATATTTTTAAATATAAAATTTTATTTATTAATTTTTTTTTATTGAAAAATTAAATTTATTATAACAATTAAGTTTGTCTAATTCATAACACATATTTTATATATTTAATATATTTTAATTAATAAATTTTGAAAGATAAAAAGTTATAATAAATAAGAGTGTCTTTATTATTAATAGATAATTATTATTATAACAATTAAGTTTGTCTATTTAATAACACATATTTTATATATTTAATATATTTTAATTAATAAGTTTTGAAAAATAAAAGATATAGTTATAATAAATAAGAGTGTCTTTATTATTAATAGATAATTATATAATAGATTTAATAATATATTTTTTTAATATTTAATATCTTTTAATTAATAAGTTTTGAGTTATAATAAATAGTATTGTCTTTATATTAATAAATAATTATATAATAGATTTTATTATTTTAAAAAATAAAATAAAAATTAATACATTGGTAAAAAATGGTATTATATTATTATTAAACTAATTTAGTTTCATGTTAAATTTGGATCTATAAAGAACTAAGAGGAATCTAATTTCTTAAAATATAAAATTTTATTTTTATTAATCACATCTAGATCTCATCACACTAACACTTCAACATCTCTCCTATATTTTTTTCAATATGTAATACATAGACATGAATTTATAGATTATATTTTTATACATTATATCAAGAAATAACAATCATGAATAAAAACCATTGATATAACAATTTTGTAAAATTAAAACCAGAACCAAATAAAGGAAGGGCGTCCTTATTTATTTAGTATTGTTACAAAGTTTTGTGCATCATATACCTATAAGATCAATTTTGGAATTTCATATGACCCCACATGCAACACAACTGAAGTTGTACTCAAACACAAAACTTGAGACTAGCTAGGCTGAGAAACCCTTATATTACACGAACTCAGTTGCATATACAGACAGAGAGAGAAAAGAAAAAAGTGAGCGCCTTATTATCCTAAACTATTCAGAGCCCAACGGAGATTGGAGACTATTCGGAGCCCAACTGAGATTTACATTTTGTGATCAAAAGCAGAGAAAAGCAAAAGACTTGGTTGGAGATCGGAGACCATTCTATCAAGTATTTAGTGCCCGCAGTATTTGGATCTGGGTTTGCGGGTGCAGTACACCTGCTGCACATCTCCTCTGTTTTGCTCGTGAATGCGCGGGGAACGGGAAAAAGTAAGAGGGCGAACTTCCTTGTTTTTTTTGTGCACTGGACATACGCAGCATAAATATATTGTATATCTAAAATATTTATGCTCAATTGAGAGGATAAATTGGAATTTTTTTAGTCAGGGTATCCATGTGTTTAGAGCAGCAGGGATTAAAAATTCAAAAAATAGTAAGGTTGTTTAATTGTTTTATGTTTTGATTTTTTTTTGTCAGAATTTAGCAATGTAAATTTGAATCAAATCACAAGTTTATGTTGTTTAAATTGTATTTTTGAATGTATAAATGAATTCAGCCTGCTAAAATTTCTATGAAACATTGAAGTTATATAAACTTAACCATTCAAATATACAGATCCAATATTTTCTAACAAAATTTAAAACAAAATTAAACAAAAAAAAATTAAAAAAAAAAACAAAAATTAAAACATTTAAACTACATTAAATCAATCACACTACTTTATAAATATTTGGATCTGGGTTTGCGGTTGTAGTACACCCGCTGGACATCTCTCTTGGGCTCGTGAGTGCGCGAGGAACGAAAAAATGTAAGAGGGCGAAGAATAAATATATCTAAAATATTTATGCTCAATGGAGTAACTTACCAGGAGGATAAATTGGAATTTTTTCGTAAGGGTATTTATTTGAAGTTATTGGTTAGATTTTATTTGAAGTTACAACTTTATTTGAACGCCAGAATTTTTGTTATGGAATTTTGTTGGAAGAGTTTTACTTATCTATATTATTAATATTTTTTAAAATATTAAATTTTGTTTCATTAATTTTTTTTTATTAAAATAAATAATTGTTTAATGTAGAGTTTCACATGTAGTTTTTGAAAGTTTTTCCTTATTTTGATAATGTTGATTTTCTTCTTTGTAATTTTTAAAATTAAGAGGTATTTTTAATTTTCCAAATTAGGGTTGGCCACCTCCTTTTAGTGTCTCAATTTCCTTTTATCCACTAATTCTTTATCACCCCACATATTCTCTTTAAATTTAGAAGTGATAATATTTGTAATATTATTTGTATTATGTCAAGATGCTTTTTATATGGGGAAAGATGTTTTTTACAATAAAGTAAAAAAAATATTATTGTGTGAAAGATGCTTTATACATCTCAT
>JASDQU010104646.1:291781-314701 GCA_032191745.1 Picea mariana | reverse complement strand
GATCTAAATCATCTCAATAACTAAGATGCCCTAGCTTTTCCATACTATATTCTAGTGCAAAACTTAGGGATAACACATCCTAGGCCACAATGATAACATGGGTGCCTTATCAATAGGGAGTTATGTTTAAGCCCAGGTCAGAATCAAAATCATTAAAGAAAATCAAAAGAACACTGATCAAGATTAAAGGAAAATATCTTTGGGATGCCTATTGGAAAAAAATCTACTGAATCAAGGTCTTTTGTTTAAGGTGCTAAAAATATATATAAGAAAAAGCATTGGAAGATGAGAAAACTTGTGTTAAGCAAAAAAAAAAATTATTAATTGATTAAAAAGGAAACACTTAGGGAACAAATTTTGACATAATTCAACTAGGAGTCTAGGAGATTACACAATATTAAAGATAACAGAGATACACAGTTCAACCCTTTCAACCCAACATTGAGAATCCACCCAGTCAATAAGCAAGAACCAATTCCAGGACTTACCACCCATAATGGTCAAAAGCATAGTTGATCATTCTCGTTGTTGGCTGTAAGTATAAGCCACCAGTGAGCAATTTTACAACAACCTTTGCATATTGGGTAAAGCATATCCTTGATTTTAAATCCAAGAGTGCATCCAGTTAAATATTAAAGGTATTGACAAAATAGTAGAAAATTAATTCAAGTAATAGAAGAGAACCCATGGATAGTGCACCACCATTTTTTCCACCACCACCACCATTTTGGCTACTCCCCTAGAAGATAAGACTAAGGAAACAAATATTTGAGAATGGACCATGGTTTTTGGGAAGAGATACCATCTTCCTAAAACTTTGGTTTCCCAAGTTCAACTCATCTCCCATGACTATTAGTGTGTCACCACCATTCCTTTATGGTTGAGACTCCCTAATTTCCCCAAGAAAAGGGTCCAAACCAAGTTCATGAACACCAACTCTCAATTGAAGGAGGTGGCACATGACATAGTATTTCTCTATGACTAGGCCAAGGAAGTTGATCCACATGAAGAATGGGTGATAGACCTGATCAAATCAGTATGTCTCAACGTTGAGAATCAAAACAATGATTTCTTTCACAAACATGCCATAGAGAGACAAGCCCACAACATAATATAGCATATCACCAATGAGAGGGCCCAACAACAATAAATATTGAAAATACAGATTATTAAATTATAGAGCAAAATATTTGGACAATATTGTTATCTGTTCAGTAAAAAACAACCTCCCAAGGGCTCAACAACAATCAATATTGAAAATACAGATTATACTAATTTATAGAGAAAACTATTGTGAGAACATTGTTATATGTTCAGTAATCGTTTGATCTTAATGTTATTTAATATTGCACTTGAGTTACAAGAGGCAAGCAATAGAATATAGCCAAGCTACTTCATGGCCTCTTTCTTGTACATCAGAATGAGTAGAGATGTAAAATGTCTTTGAATTTATTTTGTTCTTTGATCTATGGACTTTATACATTTTTATTTTTGAAGCCCACGCTTCTATTACCTCCTTTGATTATTTTAGTTCTTGCGGCCATTATTTAAGTTCTTGTCATTGTTAAGAAGGTATGAATGTATATAATGGAGAATGAATTCTTCAAAGAAATCATCTTCCAACCTTAATCATAATCTCTCTGCAATTTTAGGGATCCTTCAGAGAAGTGTGTCCATAAAATTTTAAAAGTCCAAAGAAATCCAAATTTCATGGGAAAAATCAATTCCATAAAACCCTAAAGGAAATCTATGGGTGAAATCGAAAATCCATGTGGAAATTGATGGGTGAAATCGTTCCTATAAAACTCTGAAGGAAATCCATGGGTGGATTTGTTCCCATAAATCCCCGATTTGACAAAATGAAAAATGAACAAAATGCAGGAGAAATAGTCCAAAAAAAATCCAAATTCCATGGGCAAAGTAAGTCCCATAAAACCCTGAAATAAATCTATGGGAGAAATCCTATAAAACTCTGAAGGAAATCCATGGGCAAAAATGTTTCCATAAAACCCTGATTTGAAAAAATGCAAGCGAAATAGTTAGAAAAACACACTGGTTTAAAAAACGGTGGGCAAATTACTTATCGAGAAATCTCCATTCCAAAAAATTGAGGCGAAATGAAGGTTCAATCATGAAATTTGGATGGCGAAACCTGTTTCCATCTATTTTCTTTACGATTTTATGGGGACGAATAATATAACCTATATATATTTTTAATTTAATATTTAGGCTAAGCTTTTGAAAACACTACTTTAACTACTATAGTAAAAATTCGCTCCCTTAAAATTTTGAACTTCCAAATTTCGCCCTTTCACGAAATTTCGCCCCTAAAATCTTCTATAGTAAGTTGCCTTCTCTTGACTTGCTTAAGGCTTGAACAATGAAAACCTTCGCCACCTTTCTTAGTTATGAACCCTCTAGCCTTGTTCTGGTGAAAGGGTGGCTAGCATGGACTTTCATATCAAAGAAGGATGCCTATTTTATTCTTTCAGGACGTTGGTGTTATGAAACCCAAGCCCTCTTCCTGAAACACTAGTCTCCCAAGTTTAATGCCTCCACTGCATGTGAGGAAATCACCCCAATCCGGGTAAGGCTTCATGGTTTACCTATCTCCTTCCAGACGTATGATATATTTCAAAAAATTGGTTTCTCCTTGGGGAACTTCTATGAAGAAGATATTTCCTACAAGAATACTTGATATATGGCTATGAAACACATCTTGGTTGGACTCAAATTAAAAAATGGGCTTCCAGACTACATCTCCATACAACACCAAGGGTGCACTTTCACGCATGAACTTGATTGTGAAGGCATTCTGTTTAGATGTGGTCATTGTCATGTCTATGGACATCTGGCAAAGGATTGCCCCCTGCAAGAAAAAAAAATGGAAATGGGACAAGAAGTCTTCCTCGGATTTGCAGTGGACCGCTCTCCTTTGCATGCCTCCATCAACTCCTCTTACGACAGAAGCAGGCTCTCCAAATCCATTTCAAGAGCAGGTCCCTCCTGCCGACTCACAGCATGGTCCCTCAATATTGGCGTCGATTTCTATTTCGAGTAAGCTTTGCTCTCCTTTTTCAAACTCTCTTCCTTCATCCTATTTTTTTGCATAGGATCTTAATGGCTCCCTTTCACTCTCTCCTTCCCAAAAACCCCTTGAATTGTCCTTTCTGGTAGGACTCTCAAGAGTTTATAGCCCCACCTCAGTTCCTCTCATTTCACTCCTGCCGCCTATCATTTTCAAATAAATCCTTTCCCCTTCCCCCCCCTTGCTTCTCTGGTCCCTCGATCACCTTCTGCACCTGTCCCTCCTCCTCCCCATCTCTCCTCTTCCCCCCCATCCCCAAAAGTATAACCTAAGGTCCTTTGTTTGTGAACCAAAAGAGACCTCCATTGGCACTCAATGAGGTCTTCGCACCTTTGTGGACCCGGGAAAAAAATCTTTGATTAGAGGCAAAACATATTTTAATTCTCTTGCTCATAAGCAAGTGCAATCTGAAGTCCACTTTGAAAAATATAAATCACTTTTTGGGGCTCTTAGAGCATCGTCCCCGAACAAGCCCCTCAATTATCATTCTTTCACATAATTGCAGGGGCCAATCCCTAAAAAAGAATGGCCATTCAGAGGCTAATTGAAATCCACAAACACAACCTCATTGTTCTCCAAGAAACAATTATGGAAGGAGATGCAACGATCAAATTATTATGTTCCTCCATGTCGGGATGAAACTTCATTGGAGTGGATGCTTCAGGGAGATCATGAGGTCCCCTCACTGGATGGAAAACTGACTCTTTACATCTCTCCAACTCATGGGCCATGCAGGTTGTCTTGGGAACTCATTTATCCCCCCCCTCACATAACCTCTCCTTCCTTTTCCTCAACACCTATGGCCCTTAACCTGATAGGAAATTTTTCTGGGACAAACTTCTTTCCTCTCCTTTTCTTTCCTCTAGAAATATCATCCTAGGGGGAGACCTAAATTTTATTCTTGGTTCATGTGAAATTTGGGGCTCCACATCTCAAGCAGATCCTCTCTCTAGATATTTCATAAAAATATTGGAAGACTTCATATTGCTTGACCCCCTCCCTCCCAAGCTATCTCCTACCTGGTGCAATATCCAAACTGGTGATGCTCATACTGCAAAACGACTTGACCATTTCCTTATTTTGAATCCTTTATACAAAGTAATTTTTGCTTTCATCAATGGGTCTCCTCTGGTGGAGTCTCGAACCACTCCCCCATTCTCTTCAAATTGGCTCTTGAAAGAAATCTCTTGAAAAAGGACTACTTTTTAACCTTTAAAATTTAGAAGAAAACTTGTTAAAAGGAGACATTTTTCTATGCTAGATCTAAACTTTAGATAAAACTTGAAAGTATAAAATTAGATCTAACTTCAACTAAGCATGCAAAGTAAGATAACAAAGATTTAGATCCTAACATTTGCATGCAATGAAGTAACCAAAAGGAACATAGAATTTCTTTGAGAAAGAGAGAAAGAATAGCTTGTAAGCCTTGGAATCCTTAGGAAATGGGGTCTTTAGATGGATTAAAAAGGGACTAAGTCTTTAGATCCTTGAATTTGTGAAGCAACAAACGAGTTCCATCACCACTCCAAGCTATGAGAACTTGTAAGCTTTAAAATCTTGCAATAAAATTTGTGAACAAAAATTGGTGTCACCTACAAAAGAGACTTGAAGAGTATGTTAGTTAACTGAAACATGCATACAAATCAAATCCTCTAAATATAAATGAACAATATGATTAACAACAAGCTAGATAACATCCTATCATATAGAGTGATAACACCCTACAAAAAGCCAAATTAACAAATCAAAAGAAGAAATTAGGTAGGTATTATCTCATAGATTAAGTATAAATGACATTAAGCATCCACACACATGTATAACACACCTTCTTGACCTCCAAGTCTCTTTATTCCAAATGAAAGTATTACAATAGTATACAACCACAAGAAAGACTCCACAACTCCAGCTAGTCTACAATGGGGAGATCGACTTTCTTATATAGCATGAGAGAGTGATGTTTCCCAAGAAGGAGGGCGAGTTATCTCCAAGGAAAAGAGTGATGTTTCCTCATCACAAGGTCGAGTCATCTTAAGCATGAAAGCGTGATGTTTCTAAAGCACGGGAGAGATGTTTCCTTCCCCAAACGTGAAAGGAATTTTTTCCCATTTAGAAGGGTGACTCAACTCAAGGATAATGAAGATGTTTCCAAAGAGAAAAAGAGTGACCAAATAAGAAAGTGTGCCTTTCCTTTTTGGATGTCCAACTCATGACATCTCTCTTCCAATTAAGTCGCTTTCCACTTGAGACAACTTGCTACCACTTGAGTAGACCATAGAAACAAGGAAAACATGTCCCAGACACGTTTCCTTGATTTAAGGATTGTTGATTTTTCATTTTATTCATCTTTTATGACCATTTTTGTGAGTAAAATTAATTTGAAGTGATTAAAAATCATTAATTTCACTCACAAAGTGGATACTAAGGTAAAGTGGGTATTCTCAATGTAAAAACTAATACCCACGAGGCATATAATGTGTCCTAGTACCACTTTTTTAACTTATGACTTATTTAAAATTAAAATATCTCGTTTTACTGAAAATTTTTATTAACTGAAAAGAACATAAAAAAAAATAAAAATCCGAAGGGGGAATTAACACATTTCCATGAGACTCTATGATAATGCTTAGCATGGTTATATACATATGAATCTAGAATTAAAACACTCCCCAAGTCTGTCTGCTGGTACAATTACTCCAACTTTGGAGGTTTTTGAGTGAAAAAACTCAAAAATTATAGATCGCTTAAAGAGCAAAATATAGATCACTTAAAGAGAAAAATATAGATCACTTAAAGAACAAATTATAGATCGCTTATTGAGCGAAAAACTTGAAAATTATAAATCACTTAAAGAACAAATTATAGTTCAATCTTTTGCGGCTCATCTGCAAGTTCATCATAATGCAACTTGATGGCTAAAAAGTCCCATGACCAATGTCCAAGCTCACATGATAGACCTAGGAGATGTTGTAAACCCAATGGCTTCGATGACCTCACACCCATCACACATTTCTTTATGACCTTTAATATTAAAATGCTTCTCCAAAGCATTGAGCCTATACCAAGAAACCTATTTATATTTGAACTTCTTCATTATTCCAATCACATCGAGTTGATACTTTTTAATATATTTTATTTTTCTTCTTTTAATTTTTTTATTTTTTAAAATATTCTTTGAAATGTGTTGTGGTTTTTTCTTTATCATCTTTATATATGGTATTCTTTCCAATTTTATAAACCAACTTTAACTTTTAATAATTTAAATTAAATTGTTTTGTTTGAAACAACTTTTATTTTTTATATTTCGGTGATTATCAATGTAATTAAAAAACTTAATATGAACAGTAGGAGTAAGTTTTTCATGTTGTTTTAATTTTATGTCCAATGAAAGTATGAACGTGCTTTAAAAACACATATCTTAATTCAATTATATCCAAAAGGTTAAAGTGGTAAATTAGACATGATAAAGTAATATATTATGCTCTTACCAACGAAAAAAATAGTGGAAAAACTATAGACATGCATGAATCCTCCAAAGGGAAATAAACCTATGACTCTTAAAGACTACAGACCCATAGCGCTCTGTAACTTATGCTATAAGTTGGTAGCAAAGGTGATAGCTAATAGACTAAAACCTATTCTCTCAAGGTTATTGTTGAGTGAATAACTTGGATTCTTAAAAGGCAGGTAGATATTGGATGCTATAGGGACGGTGTAAGAGTGTCTACACAATATAAATTGAAAAAGCTGAAGATTCTAATTTTAAAGTTAGACTTAAAGAAAGCGTATGACTGTGTAAACTGGGACTTTTTAAGATTGATCTTCATTCAAACGGATTTTAGTTTGCCTTCTATTAACTGGATTTATTAGTTGTGTTGTCAGCTCCTCTTTTCCTGTTCTTATAAATGGGGAGACTTCCCCTTTTTTTCGGAGTGACCGTGATTTAAGGCAAGGTTGTTCGTTGTCACCTTTACTGTTCATTTTAGTTATGGAAAGTTTTACCCTGTTGTTGAAAAAATGCCAGACTGAGGGAAGTCTGACAGGGGTGAAGGTCTCCAGGATTGTAAAAATTCTCCATCTTTTCTTTGTTGACGACATCCTCATCATGACAAACGCCTCCTTAGAGGAGTGGTTGGAGGTAAAAACCCATCTAAATCTGTTCCACTGTGCTTCGGGGTTGAAAGTAAATCTGAGCAAATCTACTTTTCACCACTTGGGCATCCAAGGGGAGATATTGGACAAGTTTAAAGAAGCTTTTTCTTTTAATTTTGCCGACCTGGATGAAGGCTTTAGATACTTGGGATATTTTTTAAAAGCTAAGAAATCAAAGTTTGATGATTGCAGATGGCTCATAGAAAAACTTGAAAACATGATTAGAAACTGGTGTAACGGGTAGTTATCTCTAGGGGGTCCCTGCATTCTTGTAAAAGCGGTGTTGGAAGCTCAATCGGTTTACTGGATGGATCTAGCAGCGGTCCTTGTTTTTGTGCTTAATAAGATTTGTCAATTGATCTTTGACTTCCTTTGGTTAGGAGGTAGTACTGCTCACCATTTCCATCTTTGCAGCTGGGAGGTGCTAGCCAAACCGAAATATTTTAGTGGTTGGGGTCTTAGAAATATTTACCATTTTAACTGAGCCTTGGTTGAAAATTGTTTGTGGCATGTCTTGATGAAGGATGGGATTTGGAACAAGGTGATTAAGGATAAATATATACCTTATATTTTTGTCTCTACTTGGTTCATATCAACCCCGACTAATTAGCCCTTTTCTTCGCAGACTTAGAAAAACCTACTAAAGTCTCTTCCACTTATCACTCATTGGTTAAGTTGGAATCCTGGAAATGGGCACTCCGTTTTATTTGTCCAAGAAAAGATATTGGGCATCAAGAACTCTTCATTGCTCTCACATGACCTTTTATTGGCTCTAAGGAATAAAAATATCAGATATCTCTTTCAATCTGGGGCTCAGAACTCGAAGGGGTGCATTACTGGTCAGTGGAAAAGTAGTTCTGATTTGGGACTTTCGAGTGTTCTAGCTCTTGAATGGAGTCCTTTTTGTAAGGATTTAATTGGATCGGGGGTTCATCTCCAACAAAGAGAAGACAACTTAATCTGGACTGGTGGAGACAATTTAGGCTTACTATTTGTTAAAAATGTTTATAATGCTTTACAAAAAAATCTTTGGTAGGAACAATCTGTAGGTTGGAGGAGGCATATATGGTCTTGGGATATTTCCTTAAAAACCCGACTTTTCACTTGGCTTGCAATGGAGGATAAAATCCTAACTTGGGATAACCTCATCAAAAAAGGTTGGGAAGGAACAAGCCTCTACCTGTTATGTTCCAGGGATTCTGAGTTTGTCTTGCATCTGTTTGTCAAATACTCTTTTACTCTTCAGGTGTGGCAGAAGTTAAAATATACACTTCTTACAAGTTCTTCTTGGGAAGGTAACTCTTTATCAGACTGTTTTGATAGCTGGACTAAAAAGGAGTGGAACTTCAATACCTTGCTCTCTTTGTCCTGCTAGTTCATTTGGTTGGAAAGAAACGAGAAAATATTTGAAAATTGTATTCCTTCCATTCAGACAGTTGTTTATAAAACTCTGGGAATGCTGGGAAACTCCGATGGTTTGGGGTCTCAGAAAGGGAAGTGTCTTAGGAACTTAAAGACTCTTGTTTTTATTCTGCTTACTACGGGATTGTTTGATGGTGAAACTCAAGCAAATGGGTTACTGAGTGGGGCAGGGGGTGTTTTAAAAATTTCTGAAGACACTAGCTACACGTGGACCCTCAATTGTGGCCCTGGTACAAACACAAGGGATGGACTTCTAGGTGTTTGGGAGACATTAACTTTGGCATCCCGACTGGGATTTGATCAACTTCAAGTCTTTGGAGATTCAAAAAATGTGATTGAGTGGCTGAATTGTAGGGGAAATTTAAATGTTACCTCTCTAGTGGGCTGGAAGGACGGGATCTTGGATTTAGTCAAATCCTTCTGTACACTCATGTTTGCACATATCTACAGGGAACATAACTGGGAGGCAGATGCCTTATCAAAAAAAGTGCTTCAGGCTCCAAAAGGGAAGATCAAATTCAATAAATGGATAGAAGGACATGAGGGCCCCTCTCACTATTTGCATCTCTATTAGTGCCTGACCTTCTTTCTATATTTTTGGAGATTGTGTTGTATTTTTGAGCCTGTGTATTTTTATAATTGGTTATGGAGGTTAAATCCTTCATAGTATTATAGGTTTCTATCCCGTATGTTGTGGAAGCTCAATAGCTAGGATATGGTCCTTTAAGCTCTTGTAGAGGTGGTCGTTTTTTATGGATCCCTCTTGGTATGGTTTGGAGTTTGGATGGTTTTTGTCAATGTACATGTTCTTGAGAACACCATATATACTAATAAAATAAATAGTTTTAAATTTGACATAAAATTACAAAGTATGAGGCTCTTACCAATACTCTAAAATTTACACCTTCGAATAAAAGAAATAATTTCGAATTTGACATAAAATTACAAAGTATTAGGCTCTTCCCAATACTCTAAATTTGATAATGGAGGGCGACAATAGACATTGGTGAAATTAATCTCTATGAAATTAATATTATGCCATACACTTCCATCCATCCCGTCATGATAAAATCTGTAATGGATTCACCTCGCAAGATGAGATATGTCATTGCACGATGGTTCAAAATCATTAATATTGCATTAACCATTATGCATTTGAATCACCACTCTTCCATTGCGTGTAGTGGTGTCATTTAGTGGTTATGGTTTGAAATAATTACCATGAGAGATGACAATTAGATAATTCCTACCTTTTTTCCTTATTATCTTTAAATGCAAATTGCAAGCTTTACTAGCCATTTGTTCCATAAGGTATAGATCTGAGGGAACATGAAAAAATTATACAAATTCGAAGCTTTCAATTATCCTTTGGATTTTGAAGACTATTCTTCCTAGCTATGCATCTTGAAATAATGTTTGATTGACCGCATGACAGATTATTGCCATGGAGTCTCGAACCACTATTATCTTTTTAATTCCCATTTGCTTAATAGTGGATACCCCTTTTCTTAAGAGCTACAACTTTGGCTAAATTGTTGGTGGTCTCGCCTATTCCCCACACAAAATTTGTTTCATGATTTCATCCAAGGTCAAAGATGACCCCCCACCCCCCTTGACACTTTCCACCCCTAGTGGGTTCATTTATTAATGTTAGGGTTCATTTATTAATGTTAGTAACCATGATATATTTGGCATTACGTGGGTTGATTGAGGCTTGTCCTAGTTGTGATGCCTTTAAGACTATGTAAACACGTCCCTTGCCACCTTGCCTCCCTATAGGCCCATGTTAAAGAACTTACTATATTGTGGCTTGCTTTTTTAAGTGTTACCTAGATAACTTTCTCTGCACTCATGCATTGCCTATACTTTAGTGGTTGGGAGATATGGTAGCAAAATGACTATTGAAGTACATGATATTGAAAAACATCTATGGATTAATTGGTTTTCATTATTAAGTTTTTGGGTGGGTTAAAAACAAAATATGTAGTTATAAAGCTTTCGTTTCTTGGAATTATATTATTATAAATTTTTATTTATAATATTTAAAATATAATTATAAATTTTGAGTATAATTTATATATAAATTAATGTTGATTTTTTTATATCATAATTATATATTTGAAAAATATGGTTGTTAATAATAAAGTAAATTAATAAGTAGATGAATATAATTTTTTCATTATTTTGATTTAGTGTTTTATGAAATCCATAATAAAAATGAAACTAAACTCCTTACAACATTATGTAAGGAGTAAAAGCAAATTTACCCAAATGCATGTTATGAGGTTTTACACAAATGCCAATTCAAATATTACTTCTATTTTGAACTCATCAATATGTTAAATACTATTATCTCTTTCATAATCACAAAAGACATTCATATACTAAAACAAGAGCAAACATATTGTTGTTCTCGAGTTTATACTTTAAGGCTCTAAAGTATACCGTCAATGCATCTGAAATAAAAGAGGAAGAGAGGACAGTGAAGACAACTATTTAAATGATGAAGATTAAGGTTGGTTTCTCAATTGTCTCTGTTGGAATTCCCAGTTTTCTTGGATACTAATATCTCTCTCAATTGCCGCCCATGAATGTTCTAACTCAACCCGGTTATTTGTTGTTTGTAAAATAGTGTTAAATGAATTTAGAGCGATGTTGGTTTGATCCGAAAGGTCGGGCTCGATGTTAGGTTGTCTTGCAACTGGTACTGTCATGAAGGGTAAAAGTAAAGAAGATAAATTTCTTGTGTTTTCTTTTTAGGCTTGTTATCTCTATTCCACAATGTAACGAGAATGATGTCAACACCCAAATAAATAGGATGACTAAACTGTAGGCCTTTTCTTGTATCCGAGTTAAATTTTAAAGAAAAGAAACATGTATGATATGAAGAAAAACATAAAGCTATTAGCAAAGTGAGGCATCAATTTCAGAGGAATCTCACATAGTAACAGAAGACTACGAAATGAGAAAAATATTAATGAAGCATATGATGTTGAAATCTAAACATCTACAGGTCTTGTATATGTTGATAACAGATACAGAGGAAAAACTGTAAATGATTTAAATAACAAGAATAATGATTTCCACAGTAGAGGTTTTACTAAATTGTAGCCAAGCATTCATCAATTAAACATATGAAAGAAAGATGAGATGATAGGGAAACACATAACTCAGAGGTGACAAGATCTGGAATCTTCAATCTGCATTTCTATTAATTTAGAGTCTCTTCAAAATTACTTCGTCAAAAATGATTTTTTAGAGAGATAAAAAAGCCTTTTGTCAGTCTTCTCTCCTTTTATTTATACAAAATCATCCCTACTTGATCATTAGCGATCTCCTAGTTTTTAGGGAAAAAGAAGGAAAAATAGTTACAAAACTACAACCTTGACCGTTGCATGATTAACATTTTGTTGGTCTAGCATTTAAAAAGTATAAGACTTCGAACGACACTTCACTACTTAGTTGAAGTCTCTCCCTCTTTTGAAGCTATACATTCAACACACTTCTCTAAAAAATGAACAAAAATTCTGAGTGGTGTCGGGAGATCTTTAGTTTCAAATAGATAAAACTTTCTTTGTATTTTTGGAAACTGGTCTTCAAAACCTTTATCGACATATTTGATCACTTGCAGCTTTAAATTAGGCTATATCAGCCATCTGTTTATCTGATTGGTATTGATTTCACTCAACTGTGAAATTTCTGCCTAAACCTCCTGTAAACTCTCTTTGTAGTACAACTGTTGTTTTACAATGTTTATCTGCCCTAGTAGTCCAGAGAAGTCATTTCTTTCCAATCCTAATGCTTGCTTATCCAAAGAATCAAATATTCCCTCACAGTCATCTTTGATTTCTTTGACTATCTTCTTGTTTTCAACTATGTTTGTTTCCCATGCTTTGAGCATAATGTCTCCTCTTATCTGTTCCGTGACATAAAGTTTTAAATATTTCGGCATCTCCCTGTTCCTTGAACATGCGACTGCCTTTTGAAAAGTATTCCTTGCTGCTTTGACCTCTTTTTCTAGTAAAATAATGTTATCAAGAGATTTTCTTACCTCTTGAAAATAACGTTGGATGATCTTTATTTTGGAGATCAATTGTTGTTGCTCAGCTTCTATCTTTGTATGGGCTTCTAACGAGAGGGCTTGAAAAGCCTTCAAGTCTAAGACCCGACCTTCTGTCAAACTCAATTTAGCCTGTAATTGTTTGACAAGCTCACTCTGCTAAGTAACCTGTACCTGACTTACTTGTATCCTCTGGTTCATTTCGTCCAAGCTAGTTTTGAGTGACTGGATTTCTTGCCTTTCAGCAGCTCTGGCCTGTTCCGGACTTTTATCTACCTCTTCTTTAATGTTTTTCTCATCATTCTTCAACTGATCCTGCAATTGAGCTATCATGTGGTTACTCTTTTTTATCCTTGTTCTCATGTTCTCCACAGTAAAAATGTTTGTTGTTTCCATGGCTCCCATCATGGAGCCTTCTATCTCTGTAGAGAAATCCTCCTCTTCCAGATTCTAGCCTTCTATCAAGACCCTATGCTTTTTCACCATACCCCCTTCTCTCATATGCATTTCTTGCCTTATAATAGCCTTCCTCTTCTTGCTGAAAAAATAATCAGAAGGAGGGATCTCATCTCTAGAAATAGGGGTGAGGTTACCAACATATATATCTCTCATCTGTGGGAATCCAAAGGTGGACTGTAACGGAGTTAAGGAAGTTATGGGACTTCATAGCTCTGTAGACCCTCTTCCTCCCATAACCTCGGGTATAATGAAATCAACAGCAGGTGATGAAGGAGGAGTGGACATACCAATTTCGGGAGGTGTCTTAGGCCTCCTCTCTGCTTCCGTCTCTGGATCTTTTGTTTGTAAGGCCTCTTCATTTTGTGAAGAGCCTTCAGTCTCCTGAGGAAATTCTTCAGGATTGGCTTTATCTTGCGTTTCTTGTCTGGAACCTAGAAGGGTAATTGCTTCTCCTTGCAGTACTTTGGGCAGGCTACTCCGTCTGTGCTTTTGGAAGGTCTGAAAACTAGCTTGCAAGTCAGACAACAGTGTCTGTACTCTTTGTAATACTTCCTCATAGGTCCTAGTCCCTTTGAACAAATCATCACAAGGGGACTTCTCATGTTCATAGGCCTTCATATTACAATGGGTCATGTGTTTTCCCACTAGATGGTAAGGATCGTGCTTCCTGTGCTCGAGGTTTACCAATTTAACCTCCTCTAGTGCTGCCACTTCAACTTTGGAATGACCTAAGTTGAGCAATGAAAATTTCCCAATTTAAACGGGAAAAACTGGCCAAAATTTCTTTTGAGCCACTTTTAGTTCTATCCAAATTCCACCTTCTACTATTTGATGAGCCACCTCCCTACACACCAGCCTATCAGAGAGGAATTTCGGTAGGGCGTGTGGGGGGATTGAACACCCGAAAACTCTAATTTATGAAAAATCCTCCTCTATGAACCAGTCAACAACTGCCCTGAGGTTTCCTGTGACCGAATCTAAAATGCGGGGAGGCGCACAACCGTACAACATCTGAAGTAGTGGTATCACCACAAAATGACAAATTTCATAGAGTGAATCCTTGGCGTTTTCTTCCCAAAGTTTAGAATGATATTCATGAATTGGCTCTAGGTAATTAGGATTCCAACTCCAATTCATCAAAGGGAAAGGAGTCGAGAAGAACATAGAATCCATGATGTATGCTGACATATAAAAGGCTACTGGTCGGCCTTTTGATCTTGTAGTCTGATAGTCCATGAACTCCTTTGCCATGTTATCAGATAAAATCTTATCCCAATTGAAGTTGTAACCTTCTGCTGCCTCGTGCAAAAGAGGTACCCACTCTGGAAATGGGTGGGACTTTTCTTACCGAAAATCCTACATAACATCATCACCACATAAATCATATACTCATTCAATGAGGCTGTGGCATAAATAGTGTGGGTGTCAGCCCTGAATTTTCCCTCGTTCCTCCACCAATCTTTGATTATGTCAGGATAGGTTTGGTCTGCCTCCAAACATTCTTTTCTTTGAAAATTACTCACAAAATCTTGATTATAAACATACTTGGGACTGGGGGATAATTTATACATTACTTGTACATGTTCCAGTCTGAAAGAGCCAATGACGAACCCTCGACTGTCTAGAATTCTCCTCGTCTGTACGTCAGTTCTCTCTAAGGCCCAACTGATCATGTCATTATAAGCCGTAAGTCGTGGTCATGTAGCTATTTTTTGGATCTCAGACTTTGCTATATCGTGAAGCTTGTTGTCGACGTCATGAGGGAAATTTTTAATTTCATAATCTAGAGTCTCGAAAATCTGTCTCCAAGATTTTATGGAATCGATGGCATGTGGTGTTGTATCAGATATAACGTCTCCATCTGGACTCGAGCCTTCTGCAATCTCTTCGCTTTTCTTGGGTGCCTTCTTAGGTGCCATGATACCTGTGCTGGATCAGAAACCTGTTTACGGAGAAAGTGTGTATAAAACCAGGTAAACGTGACTTGCAGCAGATGTAAAGGATAGCTATGAAGTTCTAAACATAAGACTTTCTTAACCTTCAATTTCGCGTTAAAACGAGTGTACAGACGCAGACGACGGAAAATTAATGTTTTTTAATGGAAAGATATGCCTAGAGATACGCTTTCATGTCGAAAAATATTTTCATTTATCCATTATTAATGTCACCGTATATCGACGATTTCGAAACTGAAGTTTCAAAAATCACCGCCTTCTTCAATTCCCGAAATGCGAAAGGCAGTTTAATTATTTCTAATCCTGTTTTAAAAACGAACCAACTTGAAACTTAAAACCTGTTTAGAGAAAACGCGATTTCGCGTTTCGGAACTTCGGGGATCCTGTTGTCCAAGGATAAGTCACAAGAAATCCCCAGGTCGCGAAATCACGATGAGATTAGTGAGGCGCTAAGACACGTATTAGGGCTTTAATTAAACCATGTCAATAATTTATTACTTTTTAGTTTTTCGAAAAAACGAGGATCGAGAGTCCGAGGGTTGAGAGTTTGAAAGCGCTTTAGTTGCAAGAAAAACCTGAAATCGCAAAAGATTAAGGGAAAGATAATATGCTTAGGAACTTAAATAATCACGGGTTTAAAAATTGTTTGTGGAAAACGGCGGGAAAGTAACCTTTATTTCTCCCCCTTTTTAACTTTTTTAAACATATTAGACCTTTTGGGACTTCGACACTAGGAAAACAAGATAGTCGAAAATCATACTTCGAGGAAAGCCGAATCTCGAAAACCCAAAAAAGAACGGGAGGCTCAGATCTCCTTTTCGATTAAGGGCGGCTCCACGACTTAGGAAAAATGAAGCTTCAGTTTTCAAGGATGGAAAAAAAAAATTAAACTTCGTGTCAACATTAAGCTCCATCTAGGGATCTCGTCTCCTTGTGGGACGAGAAGAACATGCAGACCAAGTGCCTTCATTGGGTAATGGAGTCAATGATTCAGCTCTGTGAAATAGATTTTTTTGGAGAAAAACCAAACAAGAGTAGGGTCTCAATCATTAACCTTGAAAAACTCTTCAAAACAGAAACTTTGACTATCCCGAGTGGGTTTTTAATAAACCTCTTATCCTGAAAATGAGCTCAAAACTGTGTAAGATAATCAAAACCAAACTAATCATCTTATCAGGTTTCATGTGATTCCGTTTGCATCAAGGTAAGTATTTGTGTTGTGTCTGGTAAGGATATCTCCGAAACCTATGATAAAATTCAATCGAAAGGAAAAGAGATCACTAGAACGTCTTGTAATTCGTGTATGACATCTTTTATTAGATATGAGGATATTTCTTCACTGCCAGCGAGCCTGTTCAGTACCCCAGTGAAGTTATCTGACTTTCCATATTGAATTTCCTTTCGCCACTTCATTTTTTTTTTCTAAGCATTTAAATGCTGAGATGAGGGCAATCAATATAATGAATTTCCTTTCTTCATCTCTTTGGACTAGATGAGGGAAATCAATATTGAATTTCCTTTCACCATCTGTCTGTATTTATTATTTTATATTTTGAAGTGGGGGAAATCAATGCGTATACAATATACTCGGGAAGATATCTGTTTGAAAAAGAATCAAAGTTTGTCAACTCATTTAAATAGCTCTGGGTCAATCTTCTCCTCGCCTTCAAAAATCATGGGCTTCAAAGAACTCCTTAAGGGAAACTTTTGACCTTTAGCCCAGGGAAAGTACTTTAGCAAAACTAATTAGTTATTCCTCTTAGGATAATTACTAAGGTCAGGGTTAACCTAGACATGTTTGTGATATAGCTAAAGTCAAAAAGCTTAAAAACACAACCACACTCTCTTTCTTGAAAGTTTGTTCGAGAGTTTTCAAGGCCAAAGTGAAATCCCTCTGTTGTCAGGAAAATTTAAGATTGGACTCCCATGGTTAAGTGGGGAAAGGATTTATTGTGGTCATGGGGAGGGTAAAGGGGTTTATTAGAAAAATGTCGTACATTGAGACTTTCTTAATTAGCTTTTTACAACTTTTTCTCATTTTTTTTTTTTTTTTTTTAACGAAACTATACAAAATCTATAACAACAAACAGGTATATACAATGAGAATTTAGAAACACATTAATGCATGAAGTGTTTAAGATTCCGCCCATTCAGAGGGGCATTGAGGATGTCTCCATCCAGGTTTTCTAATAACCAAGCCTTTTTTCCTTCCGAGGCCGAAATCCTGTATGGGTCGGACCAGATTGAATCAGATTTGCCATGTTTTCTAGCGTCCTCTTTCCTGGCTTCCCATTTCAAGACCAAGTCACCAGTGAGGAATTCTCTATCTTTAGCTTTCTGATCGAACAAGGCCTTCATTTTATCCTGATATCTTTGTAACCTTTTGTTTACTTCTGCCCTGTTTTGCTGAACTTCGACCAGCTGGTTTATTCTTCTGGTAACATCATTGGGTTCTTCATTGGAATCCTTCCAGAGCTTCATCACTGGTAGAGCTAAATTTATTGGTAAAATGACATCAATGCCATATACCATCTGGAAAAGGGAAATCCCAATTGATCTTTTAGTACTTATTCTATTGGCCCATAGAGCATATTTTAAATGGGTATGCCATGCTTTCTTATTTTCTGTCACGACCTTTTTTATCACGGTAATCAGGTTTTTGTTGGATAATTTAGCCAGACCATTTCCTTGTGGATAGTAATTTTTTGAGTGTCCTAGTACGATATTATATTTGTGGATGAATTTCTCCAATGAAATTGAGTCCCCATTGCTGAAAAGGGACTTTGGTTTTAACTGGAATAAGGGGCAAAGCTGGGATCTTTTGTTTGCCTGAGAACAACTGACATGGGACACAATTTCGAACTTTAGTGTTCACTTCTGTGAACAATTTGGGCCAGTATTATCCGGCTCTCAAGATTTTATACGTTGTTGCTCGTCACGCGTGAAGTCCTCCACATACTCCGACATGGAATTCATTTATAACCCCTTCTGTTTCAGTTTCGACTAAACACCTCAGTAGGAAACCCAAGGGGTCTTTCCAATACAATTTAGCATCTATGATACAATATTTTATAGCATGTAACTTTAGCGTCCTAGATTTTGATGAGGTTAACTCACTAGGACATTGAAGCGTGAGTAGGTAATGGATGATGTCTTGATACCAGGCTGAAGCAAAAAACTTATCTTGGATTTCAGCTGTAGGTGCGGTGATATCAAGCTCGTCAATTTCCAGGAATCCTTCGTTCTCTTGCAACTGCTCTATTCCGAGTGCTTTTAAATTCGATTCGGCAAGCAATTTGGCCAAACCCTGACCTTTGATAATTTTAGTTGGTTTCACCTCTAGGTCAAACTCCTGGATCTTAGCTAACCACCTGCCTCTTCTTCCATCATTGTCTGGTTGCACCAGGATATCTTTAACAGAGCTAGAGGGTACATAAGCAATGACTTTTGAATGCAACACATAAGTTTTGAAAGCCTTAAGAGCTTTCACCATTGCATAGGCCTGTTTGTTCAATATGTCATATTTCAACTCGGAATCCCTGAGACTTTTGCTAAAAAACGCAATAGGCCGCTCAAAACCTTCCTCGTTTTTTTGTAACAATACTGTTGCTATAGTATGTTCTGAAGCAAAAGAAAAAATCAAAAACTCTTTCGTGTAATCCAGACTTTCCAGGACCGGTGCTTCACTTATTACTTTCTTGACGCGTTGAAATGACGCTTTGGCTTCGCTAGTCCACCTCACCTCACTGTCCTTTTTTAGCATATCTGTTATCAATTTCACAATCTCAGCGAAGTTAGGGATGAATCTCCTCAAGAAATTTATTTTTCCTAAAAAAGACTAAATTTCTTTTACATTTCTAGGAAAATTTGTAGTGTCTATTGCTTCAACTCTTTTTGGATCAATTTTGATTCCCTCTTTAGACACGATATGGCCCAAGAGTTTACCTTCTCCATGGCTCGCTGAAAAGTTGCCCCTGCATTCATCAAACCAAAAGGCATTTTATCATACATAAAAGTACCCCAAGGGGTAGTGAAAGTAGTTTTTTCTTTATCGTCCTGATGCACTGCGATCTCATTGTAACCTGAAAAACCATCAATCATAGACATCCGATTAGCTCCAACTACTTTTTATAAAACGTGATCCATCTTAGGCAATGGGTAATTGTCTTTGAGTGATGATCAATTCAGGTTTTTGAAATCGACACACACTCTAATCTTGCCATTTTTCTTTCTTACTGGGACCAAATTGGCCACTCACTCAGAGTATCTCAGTGGAACTATGATTTTAACATCCAGGAGTTTTTTGACTTCTTTTTCTATCACTGGTAACAGGATAGGGTTAATCTGCCTGAGTTTCTATCTAAAAGTTTTGACACCTGGTTTTAGTGGAATTTTATATTCCATGATAGTCGTATCATAAGTTCTCAACTCGTTATAAGACCAGGCAAAAACATCTTTGCACTTTTTGAGCAACTCGACATATTTACTCTTGATTTCGGGAGACAGGTACCTGGATAATTTCACTAATCTGGGACTCCCCTCGGTACCTATATTGCAATCTTCGACCTCCTCTGGCTAAGGTTGTAAGGTAATCTTCAAAGGGATGTCATCATGACTGAAAAGACTTTCTAAGGGAATCAAACACTTGGGTATCTGATTATTTTTTAAAACCAACATTCGGTGACTTGCGATTTTATTCTAGAACTCTTGGGGGTCTTTCCCTTCCTGCATGATCCAAATAGGATCATTTTGGTTCTCTTGGTCAGCATGGGTTTCGACGAACTCGTTTATCGTTTCTAAAAAAATTCGGAGTTGTTCATCGTCCTTGAAGACTTGCCAATGTTGTATGTTATTGGATATTGAAGGTCTATGTCTCATCTGTATATGATATTTAAGTTTTAAAGCAGTGGGAGGTGCAAAAGTCGAAGCTGCTTTGGTTAAAGCATCCGCCTGCTGATTTTCTGCTCTCGAGACGAAGTGAATATTAACAAAGGAGAAAAAAAATTTGATTAGGTCCCAAACACAATTTCGATATGACCTTAACCTAGGATGTTTGGCCTGGTACTAGCGATTAACTTGTTTCACGATCAACTCTGTGTCACCAAAAACTTCCAGGTTTTTAATTTTCATTTTCCTAGAGGCCTTTAACCCTAACACTAGAGCTTTGTACTCACATACGTTATTGGTGTGGTCTATGTTCCATTGAAGCCTATAAGAGAAAGGAATAACGAATTGGCCATCAAGTGCCACAAAAATTACTTCAGCCCCAACTCCAAGATAAGATGAGGCACCATCAAAAAACATTTTCCAAACACCAGTGTTACACACATCCTATTCTATTTGTTCTTTTTCTTTTTTATTTCCTGTACAACTTTCTTCTATACACGCATCTGCATCTTCATCTAACGATAATATACAATTACCTAAATCCCGATTAGCAACATATACAGAATAATTATTTGGGCTGAGAGGATCACTAATTGTAAATGCTAACCTAGTTTCCCTGTACAGCCGCATGAACTACCCCTCGAAAACTGGAATTGTTGCGTACGTCATATCAAGTTGAAGGGAACCTCGAAGTTTGGCACCCCAAGATCGGGACAAGAGCATGCCATAACTGCAACAACTACATCCATTAAAACACTTTTCGAAGGTACCTGTGCAAGGTTTACTACTAATTCCTTTATCATACCTATACATTTGACTTTCCTCAAATCGAAAGAATATAAATCTCCATAATGCCTGGTGATTTCAAGGCCAAGTCTGTCCATGATTGCTTTAGGCAGCACATTGTGAGAGGCCCCAGAATCTAACATGCAGTTATGGAGCAGATGATCGAAAACGGTCAAAGTGATGGAGAAAGGGGCAATGATGTCTCTGGCACCTTCATAGCATGGGCCAAAAATTATGTTACTCTTTTCATCCTCTAAGTTTATAACATCATCTTGACTTTCATTTTCCAAAAAACTAATCATTTTAACAATTTGTTTTCGGTATATCGGGTTTTTGGCCAATTCGACAAGGGGAATAGGAATTTTGATCTTATTTATTTCATTTTCTAAGTTAAAACTTCCAATGGTTTTGTCGATTTCCATGTTTTGAACCTCCAACCCTTTCTTTTCAGCTTTCATTGGCTAAGGGGCCTTTGTTTCGGTAACAGGGGTGTCTAGTCTTTGCATGCTTAAGGGTGGCGTTTCCGCTATCTTTGTTTTAGTAGACTGTATGTTAGCGGTCTTAGTCCCTTCAATCTTTTCTTCAATGATTTTTTAAACTGGTTCATCATTTTCAACCCTCGGCAATATATTTTTAATTGGAGTGGTTGAGGAAACCCTGTTTATAGGTCTTAGGTTATACTTATGGTGGAGCTCGGCCATTATACCATCCGTTATTCCCTGATAGGTCGAATCTTCCGAGACACTGTTGTTCTCGTTAGTCTCAGTCTTATAATTTGAAGTCAAAGACTTTTCGTAATCGCGTCTTGTTATATAATGTTGTAAGCAGTCTTCGCCAATATTGTTTATATCCTCTTCTAATTCCTCGAAATACTCCAAGTCTTGCCCTCCTATAAAGTCTTCGCTTTTAAAAGGGGTTTGGATTTTTTGATCTTCGTTCTTAATTTGTTTTTGGTGGTTTTGAGGATTAGGGTTCTTCCTGAATTCCTTTCTAGGGTAATGTTCATTGTAAGGTTCTATCTAACAGATCCTAGAATTTGTTAAATAATTAAATATAGCATTTCTATTATAATTTGTTCAACAAAATATCATCAACAAAATAACAGTTTACAGTTTATGACTCAACAAAATTCAAAATGGGCAGCATGATATAAATGATATATTGAATAATATACACAACATAAATAACATATTGAAACATCATACAGTCATGAATATGCCATAATAACGAAGAAAAATACCTGTCAAGTGATTTGTTTCCCAACTCTGTTTGTCCAAGCCCAAGCTGAAACTGTGTCCAAGCTGAAACTGTGCCCAAAACTGAGTTTTCCTCCCTGCCAGCTAGGAGTAGCGTGTCCAGCTCCCTAGCTCCAGGATACCGTAAGGAATCCTGGCCCCCGAGCCCAAAACCCCCAGCAATGGTTCACCAAAACTCCAGAACCAAACTCCCAAAACCAGAAAATATCCAACAGCCAAAATACAGTCCTCTCCTCCCAATTTTTCATAATCCTCTCTCGTAGGACTCTTCCCCGTCATATCTCCCCCCATTCACCGACTCCCTATCCTCCATTAATTACCTTATCCTCCCCTTTATTACCTTATTCCATTACTTTATTACCTTATATGATTCCTTTATTACCTTATCCAATTCCTTTATTACCTTATCCTTCCACGCCANTACAGTCCTCTCCTCCCAATTTTTCATAATCCTCTCCCGTAGGACTCTTCCCCGTCATATCTCCCCCCATTCACCGACTCCCTATCCTCCATTAATTACCTTATCCTCCCCTTTATTACCTTATTCCATTACTTTATTACCTTATATGATTCCTTTATTACCTTATCCAATTCCTTTATTACCTTATCCTTCCACGCCATGCTTCATTCCCCCCCTGCATACGTAAAGTCTTATAAAAATAATTTAAAATTTATTAAGCTCTTTCTTCAGTACCCTAACCTTTAATAAGTTAATTAATTAATTAATTAATCAACAGATATAAACAATTAATTAGTAAATAAATAAATAATTAATATTATTAATAAATAATCATTTTTTAACTAAAATATATTAGGATAGTTAATTAAATAATTAACTATTCTTGATAAACCCTATGC
>JASDQU010104646.1:247206-261980 GCA_032191745.1 Picea mariana | reverse complement strand
AAAACTAAATCGTGGAGTATAGCAGAGTGTTCACGCGGCAGAGAGGTAGAAAGCTCCGGTGAATTATGGCGGGGTTGACTGTGGCGTGAAGGCGGAGGAGAGAGGGAGTGCTTGACGCTGTGAGAAGGCCGAGCTGGAGTCCAGAGGGTGTCCACAATTGCCCAGTTGTCCCGACCTGGAACAGCAGAACCAGAGGGCGAAGAGGACGTGCGAGGGCGCCGTGGGTGCCATGGAGAGCCTCGACGAGGACGCATACGATGGCGAGGCATGGCAGGACTCGGCTTCTGCAGAGGGTCTGCAGAGCCAAGGAATATGACGAGAACTGTCCAAGAAACCATGAAAATCACAGAGCGCTGGATGAAGCCACACCACAAAACGAAAATGCCGAGAGGGTGCTGCATAATGCGATACATGGAGTCGGTCGTAGGAGACGGAGTTATGGCTCCTGCCATCGGCGTTGAATGCACATTAAAACTCGGGGGTGACGGCTGCGTGGGGCACGAGCCGGGCACATGGCTCCATGCCCCGCTGGCCTCCCCCTTCCTCCACCCTCTGCCATGTGTCCCACGATAGCACCCGATCCGGGGATATATTCTCATATTAATTATTAATTATGCAAATTGGAATATTTGCATACTTTAATTTTATGTCAGCTATTAAAGCACCTTTAATCATGACATAAACGTCACTATGGCACCCAAAGGTTGTTGAGCTTTCAAGGTTTTGCTTTTTTCTTGAAAAGCAAGAGTATTCTATCCATTATTTACACTTTATCCCTAACTTTAGTGTCATGTAATTCTATAAAATACCCTCAAACCGTAATTTAAAGTGAGCACGTGGATTGACAATCATTTTTTATAAAATTCTTTTAAAATTCTGGAATGTGGTTGTCATGAATCATTAAGAAATTTAAATATTAACAATCGTTTGTGATGATGTAAAGTCATAATTGGGCATTTGTTCCCTTTAACTATGATACGCATCAACTTTTGATTCGATGCATCGACTAGAATGTGGTTATCGTTTTGTAATAAAACATTAAGAATTGTATTTAATGATATAAAATGAAAAAGTTAGGGCAGTTGGTATTGTAATAAATATTTGAAATTTAAATCATGTGGGTATGAGTAGGATATTGTGAGAGAAAGTATTTTTCATTTTTAATTTTTTTTTGTTACAAAGATGACAAGTTTTTTCTACTCAGGATGTTTTAGGAAGTGCCCAACAACATGTTTCAATTTGGTGCTCGTGAGAGTTTGTCCTTATTTTGGCAATGTTGATTTTCTTCTTAATGCTAGTCAAAACAAACAAATACTTTTGATCTTCTAGATTAGGGTTAATCACATCTTTATAATACTTTAATTTTCTCTTATCCTCTAATTTTTTATCGCACAAAAATTTCTCCTTAAATTTAGATGCAATAATATGCTTAATATTATCGATGTTATGCAGAGTGGCCTCTTCCTTTATACTCCAATGATTTAGTCAAGACTTGGCATCCTTATGCCAACCTTGCTTGAGCCACATGTGGTTTTGGTTGGAGTTTGAAGCAATCTTAGGGAGCCCCATGTCTTCCATGTTGTTTACCATGGTCTTGTACAATAGATACCTAGTCATAGTCACACTCTCGATGGGAGAAAGACTCACTTCTATGAGGAGGAGCATGATAGGTTGTATGACCTTTGATTTTGAAATTATAAGTTATAAAACACTTTTAGATTTGCTCTATCTTTCACAATGATTCTCTTGAGATGATGCAACCCCAAACTTCACAACCATATAAGATAACATGAGTGAAAAGAGTCTCAAAAAGGAGTTTCTTCCTATCCCATAGCCAAAGATTCATCGATTTACAATTGTTTTCAAACCCGTAATAAGCTTTACACCCTTCATTTATTCTTTTCTCAATGTTATAGTTCCAGTTGAGCTTGCGATGAAGATCAATTCCTAGATATTTATATGAAGTCGCTTCCTCCAAGTTGTTGTTGTCATACATGAAATTAGTGTAAGCAATATTTTTGGATTTAATTATCATAACCTTTGTATTGCCAGCGTTAACAATCATACTTGTACTAGAGCATAACTCCTTGAGAATTTTTAGTTGCTCAATAATGTCATAGGGACTCCTTGCCATACAAATAACATCATCAACATAAAGAAGGAGGATGATGACTATACCAAGTAGAGTTGGGCCAACACAACCTGCTACTTCCAAACAACCCTCTAACTTGTCAACATATATGCCAAAAAGGGTAAGGGACAAGGGGAAACCTTAACTCCTATATTACAATATCTTCTGACCAACCCCGAGTGTTCCTAAGCTTAGAAACAACATTCTCGTGCAACCTTATCACAACAACTCTTAGCTTGAAAGGAACTTTTGGCTCCTCTAACATATTCCAAAGGTTAGTCCTAGGAATTGTGTCAAAAGATGTTTTGAAGTCAATGAAACAAAACAAGAGATTGATTTTATTATTGTGACACTTCTTCGTAATGATCCTAAGTGTATGTAACATACCCAACTTCCTTGTTGGGCCACGTTACTACCAAATCGACTTAATATAACTCTGAAACTATTTAAAAATGCATGCATACACGCAATATGATAAAATCGACTCATGCAACCATTGATAATTTAAATTTCATGAATGCAAACAACACCATTTAAACACACATCAACACGTAATAAAATGCAACAATTAAGCACAGTAGTCAAAACACTTATATATATCAACATTTACATAACTGGCTGTAGATGACAGATGTTCCACCCAACCATAGATTGGATATCTCCAGTTCTCTCAGCAGTAGGTCACCCCCGAGCTAGGGCTATGAGTCCATAATGACAGACCAACTTAGTATGACTAGCTAATGTCCACTCTAACAACCCAATACCCAAAAAATTCATAGTGGCATGACTCTTACAACAATTTCAACCACCTAGCTCTCTTCCCCATTAGTCTACACGACCAAAGGGATGATATTTCCTTCTCTGCACCATAGTCCCTTAGATAATCTCCATCCCCTCCAGGGCTCCAACACAGATCGACCAAGAATCTCTCAGTTGGGGGCTTTAGGAAATCCAGTTGTAACCGGAGTGCTCATAGCAACATATACACATGCTATTGGGTAATCTCTCATAGAAATGTCATAATAGGCATGACAATATAATTCACATCTCCAACATGTTGTTTTCACACATAGAGTGTTTGCTCCTTCTCTTCATCACCAAAACTACGTTTTCCTCTCCTTTTCCAGCTATAAAAATTAGTTGTCCCCTTTTACTTGAATTTCCTTTCCTTTTTCTCCCATGCATGTTGACTCTCACAATTCCCCAAAATGATTGTACTCAACTCATGTTGTCATAAATAAGCGAGATGATTCTCTCACTCAATCTTCTTACATGCATTCAATGATACAATTCCCATCATGAGTGTACTCATCCCATGCTCTCTTAACTAGGTGAGATGACTTTCCCACCAACCTCTTACATGCATTCAATGATTGGTTTAAATAAGTTAAAGGAAGATTGGATGGTTAATGGAAACTTGATTTAGGAAAATTACATGGGATTATTAGGCACATGGAATCCTCTCAAACCCCCCTTAAGCCCCCTCTCTTGTGGAATCATAACCCCCATGAATATGATCCTTATCCATCTACAACCTGCAATGGATTTCATTTTAATTATTTTGAATGTACAATGTTTACATATTACATCGTTTGGCCCTTGGCCATTCATCACATATACAATTATACATTTCTAATTCAGGGATCAAAATTGGGGGTGCTACAATGTAACAAGGTGGTCCACAATTAAATGATAGTTTCTAAATCCGACTTGACCTTTAGCTCTTTTTTTGTAACTTTCTAGCCATATGTTGATCTTCTTTTCCAAAATAATTCTATATAACTTAGCTAAAAAAGGTCTAATCATAATGGTCCTATAATTAGAGGGATTGTTTTTATCCCAACTTTTAAAAATATATACCACATTATTTTGACATAGACATGTGTTTTTCCATATTTGTTTTGCATTACCAATTACTAAAGTTGATCATTATGTTGTGTGCTCAAATGTTGCATGCATAAGAACACTTGTTACAATGGTCATATCCATAATTCCCATTAAATTAATATAAGTACTTATAAAATTTACCGAGCAAATTGCATATGTTATTTTTTTCATATAAAATGGTGATAGTTTGGTGAGTTAGTTTTAATGGTTGAGTGCGAGGTGGATTCCTAGGGCATCATGCTCATGTTCTCTATATCCCTCAAAGTTCCTTTTAAGTCAAACATTGTAACTAACATTGATGAGTTGGAACCAAATACCATTTGCAAATGTGAAGAAGTACCCAAACATTTACCTGTAAAACTTCCATTAAAAAAATATAAAGTATGATATGAGAAAAGGCAAAGACAAGAAATTTGCTTATATCAAAATACGTTTGACTTTGTGTGAAATCGTTTTGCAAATATTTACTCCAAAGCTAGAGTCATCTTTGAAGTCCGATTATGCTACTTTCAAGACCAAGAGAAGGACGTATTTAAAAAGTATTTCCAATTGGTAAAACTAAAGTTTTAGAATGATGGTGCTATCAAATTTCCATGGGGTTTTTGACTAAGTAAAGTTACATGGATACAAAGGGACTATGGTTAAATGCAAAGATGATAATTATATTCTCTTAGTGAAACCACAAGGCACCAAACACAATAACCTTAGCTTTTATTCTTCTAAAACAAGTTTTATGGGAATACAAGGAGTTAGTTTAAATGGTTGTCATCAATATTGTTACGCATTTGGCTAGTTTTGCGCTAGTAAGTGCTTGATTTGAATCTCCCAGGCTAAGCATGCTAATCTACAACAACAAGTTTACTAGGGATGTCATACACAAAGGTGAGGAAGCATCCCTTAAGTTTCCTTGCAAGGTTGTTCTTTAAAAAAAGTTATAAAATCAAAATGACTCCACACTCTCTAACATGCAATACCACAAGACAAAATGATTGCATTGTCATAAACCAACATAGATCCATCTTAACCCCAAATCTAATAAGCACCAAGAGACATTAAAAGAAAGAGAAACATAATTATTTGGATGCTTAAAACATTCAAGATTAAGATGGATTTACACTGATTTATTTTATTATAGAGTTTTACAACTGATATGCTCTTTTTTTTTAGTTTTTTTTATTATTATGGTCCATTATTGTTTAATTTTTAAAATTTTTATAAACTTCAATATTTTTTATAGTTTATTAAGGAGAAGTCTAAACATTATACAATTTGTTTTTTTTTCCTGCAATCATCATCAGAATCTCGTTGTATAACTTTTGTTCAAATTGCAAATTTTCATTGCTGAAATTGCATTTTTGAGTGCATAAATGGATTCAACACCCTCAAAACCCCCTGTTGCAACCAGATTGTGCAATCTCAACAATTGATATATGCAAGTCCAATGATTCTTCTAAAATTTTAGCCAAATTTAAGATAAAAATGGTTGGAAAAATATGGCCAAAAAAAGTCCAAATCATAACATGTTTAGACTAAGTTGTTCATTAATGTTACAGACACGACACATATATTTAGACTGTAAATACATCTCACGATTCTCAATGCAATAATGATTAAGTAACCTCAACCTAAGATGGGTATAAATGAGAAACAACAACTAATTAATCCAGACATAAACCACTTCATGACCAACATCCAATTGTCAATAAAAGGAGGATAACATGGTTCTCCTAGAAATCATCATCGAGGAGTACATGACCCTAATTATTATTAAGAGGCAATTAAACAAGGTTTCTTTGTAAAGGAAATAAAAACGTCCATTACCCATCACTAACTACAATAGAGATAATGTTAAAAAAAATAGAAATATAAATGAAAACTTTGATCAAGGTATTGATTAATTACTTGTAGGGAACTATTTCTCAATATGTCAAAATGGACAAGTTTAAACATTATATGATTTGAACTTTCTCCAACAATCATCCTTGGAATCCGACTATATAGTTTTTGGTAAAATTGCAAATTTTCATTGCTGAAATTGCATTTTTTTTTAATGCTTAAATGGATTCAATGTCCTCAAAAACCCCTATTACACTTGGATTATGCAATCTCAACAATTGATATATTTGATCCAACAATTCTTTTAAATTTTTAGTTAGATTTTGGGCAAAAATGGTTTGAAAAATACGGCTCGAAAAGGTCCAAATCTAGCATGTTTAGACTATTTCATGTCAAAACTATTAATGAAATAAAAATAATCAAAATGTTAACACCCATTTCTATACTAACCCTTTAATGGTTGTAATACATTACAATTATTCTATTATATTTATGTTATTTTCGTCCTTTTGATGCATGAAATTTATAGCACTAGCTCTAATGTACAATTTTTTATTTTTTATTTTTATTTCCTATTGTAAAATTGTAATTTAAGCCTAAGTTTAAACATTTCATGTTGGTTGTCAATCATAACATTCAACAATTAATCCCTACATCAATAACTTATAACCATGAGATTAAATTCAAGCATTTACTTCAATTTCATTGAACAATCGATTGATAAGTTTCTTTACAACAATTCATTAAGAAAATTGACTACAAAGTTTATGGAGTAATACAGAAAAATACTTTTGATTCTATTTGATTTAGTCCAATGTAGCTCCTCTTCAAATTTTCCTTGATTTAGCCTAGTACAACTCCTCTTTGGATTTGGCTTCCCAAAATATATTTTTATCCTCCCAACCAACTAGGAATAACCTATCCAACTATCTAGCTCTAGGAAACCTTGGGTTTCCTATACCTCCATACTCGAAGCTTCAAGAACGACAACCAACTAACAAAACTAATATCTCAATAGTTTTGATAGTTCAAAACGATGCAATGGCCCCAAAAGTAGTTTAGGCCCAATGATTTTCTTCCAAGAAACATCCCCTAGCTCGCATCATTTCCTTCTCCCTCTTATCACATTTCCACCCCCCCTTTCCCATAGTGTTCTCAACCATACTCAATAATGACCATCAATCTTTTCATTTAGATTTTTTGGAAAATGTTAACTAAAATAAAATATTAATGAATTACATAAATTAAATAAAATAGAGTTGCAAAGTCTTTCTTCTCATGTTAGCTTATAAATGAAACTTGACTATTTTCCCAAAATTTATGCCAACCCACCATTCCCATTATATTCATCGTACCAACTAATACTCAAAGTCAATGAGAATATTTAATACTACTAGATATTTACATATGCAATGTAAATTCCATAATCATTAAACCATTAATTTAATAACTAGCATACCCCCTAAACGAGTGAATGAGAATGTTGAAGTAATTTAAGGGTGTTCTCATATTAATATTGTTATTTGTAATCATAAATATATTGCAATTAAAATGATCTTACTTGTTGTTGGTCCACTATTTTTTTATGATGACCTCCTACAATTGGTGAAAATATTGTACAATTTGAAAAGAGAGTTTTCATATTAATGTTGTTAATTGGACTCATAAATATATTGTAATTAAAATGATCTTACTTGTTGTTGGTCCACTATTTTGACGATGACCTCCTACAATTGGTGAAAGATTGTGCAATTTGAAAAGAGAGAATGTATATCCTCATAGACTCAAGCCCATGATATATATTTCCCTAAAAGGGGAAAGGACAGCGCCCAAAATGCGAAAAGAATAATGATACAAGTGTTTAGATGAATACTTCTATGAGTCTTGGTTCTTTTCATTTGAAGGAGAATGGAGAAAAATGATTATAAAAAATCCTTACTGCCTCTTCGCCTCCAGTTCCGTGTCCTGGAACTTAGGGGAGAGGAGGCTTGAAAATTTGGAGGAATGCACTTACCTTTGGAAGGTTTCTTGCAGGGGGCACGATAAGGTTGCTTACAACTCCAAAGTATCTCATTAAAGATGAAAGTAGATCATATATTATCTTAAAGAGAATATCTTCTTTTACCTTGTTGTGAACATGGAATAAAGATCCAGGGAATTTCAGGAATGCGGTCTTCTAACATGCTATAGATAGTGCTCCCAAAACTATCCTTATGACTATTGTCCATTGTGATATGTGCATTAGGAAATCTACTTAGGGGAGTCCACCCCTTCAATGAAGGAATACTTGTTGGGTGTGCTCCTCGTTTGACGGTGGATTGGAATATAAGGTCTCTAGTGGTTGATTCCCCTCTTTGAACCAACTATCATAACATTGTATAGAGCATGATCTCATGCGTCAACAATGTACTCATTAACAAATATTTAAGGGATCGATTGAGAATTTGAGATGCCATTAATATTAAGAACCCCCATTTTTAGAGTTGTAACAACATTGGCAAACCCATTAGCTTAGTGATTTTTCTTTCGTAGAACATGATAATATATGATTTTATTAAATCTATCAACTTCACATTTATGTCATGCTAGAATTGAGCTATAATTGAGGTTAAGTTGTTGTCAAGTGGGACTAAATTTAAAATCATTTTCCTTAATTGTTAGAAGAGTTCCCTGGATCCCATACAAAAGTTACTTTAATTGTTCCTCGGGAATCAATGGTGACCTTGTGCCTACAACCCCAAAATTATAAATGTTGAATTGCAAATATGGAATATTAATATTACATAATTAAAGTTATATATATAGCCTTCTCAAACAAAATTTTAGATGGATAAACTTCCTATATTATGGAGGCCCAAAAAACGTTGCTTTATAGAATAAAACCTCTCACAATTTACTATATAATATTTTATATATTATCTCTACCATGGAGCACAGATCAAATCCAAAACCAACCCATGCATTCTCAAAGCCTATCAAATTTATCTAGGATACAATGCTTTGTTGGCATGTTTACATGCAGAGTGTGCTTGTCATTGATGGTAAGCACAACAACGACGATTACATGTTTACAGGCAAAAACAACAATGGACCAAAGCTCGAGAGACCAGAAGATGAGAAAGGCAGAATGTGCCAGGTGGGCACCAGAAGTCTTTTGGGAAGACGCAGATGAGCAAGCTCGAGAAGCTCAGAAGAGATAGTGCAGAGTTGCACGCAAATAGTGCAGTGTTGCACACAGAGTGCAAGTGTGCGCCAGGGACAAGGGTAACTTTTGCCAAAGCTCAGGAGAGATAGTGTTCTGAGACGCGCAGACGTGATCCCATACATCAAGGCACACAGAAGGATCAAAGGTCGTGGCCTTTGACACTTAGAGATTTGAGTAAGCCAAATCTCTGGAGGAGGAGCGACATTGGCTGTTGGATCACCAATCTCGAATACCCGATGTCCATCAGATCAGAGTCCAGACAGGAAGAGCGTGCAGAGGAGGAGATTAGACCTTAGCCATCGGATCGGAGCATGAAGGACTAGAAACCGTTGGATCCAGTACAACTGCGAAGAGGATAATGACCGAGAGCCATCCTCGAACTTTGCAAAATGCGAAGTCACAAAATGATCTGGGTCATTGGATCCATAGGACAAGTGGCGAGAGATAAGCATTTCCCTGACTCACGAACTAGAGAAGTCAAAGGTGAGAATTGTAGGAACTCGCGATATGCGAAGTCGTGACACGATCACAACCGTCGATCAGAGGGAGAGATCTCGACCGTTGATTTGATATGAAGCATTTCAGAGTTTCGCGAGTTGGGAGTTTCGAGGCAACTCATAGTAGGAGTTCGCGATATGCGAAATCGCGAAGCACCTCTTGGCCCCTGGTCACAGCTGACGGTCACATTAATGAAGGTTAAGGGAGGAGTTATCACGTCGCTAGGATTTACAACGGAGATCGCCGAAATCACAAAATTCCTTTTCGAATAGGGTTGTGGTCACATCAACGGAAGATAAGGGAAGGTGCTAGCGGTGCTAGGCTCCACCTTGAAGTTTCACGAGTTGGGAAAATCAAGGTGACTCACAATCGATCACCCGAAATGCGAAATCGTGAAACGACTGTTGGTTAGGCGTATGGTAACCGCCGATGGTCATGTGAAAGGAAGGGGCTTAGCCAGAAAACCTAGCACCCACTGTGTAGATTTCTCAGAAAGGGAAAAGGCACCAAAGGCATGAGCGCGTAGAGGTTCTCTGTGTAACTGCCATAAACAGAGTGATTGTATTTGCTAGAGAATTCGATGAGCTTGAGTGTGATTGCCAGAGGAGCTGGAGAGTCTTTAGGCAACTGCTAGTGAAGTGAAGATTCATCATTTAGACAATTGATAGATGGAAATGCGTCAAAGACTGTAACTGCCAAAGAAGCCGAAGAATCTCAGGATAACGACCACTGATGAAGAACAGACTCAGGATGATCAACAAACAAGACAAAGAGTCTCGATTGCCAGAGAAGCTAAGGAATCTCATCATAACACCCAATGATGATGAACGCATGGAGCTAACCGCCAGAGAAGATGAAGAGTTGCCATGATGATCAGGAGATGACTCGACAAGAGAAAAGTATGCATAACAGAGAAGTGAAGTGATTTTTGTGGTTGAGCACTGGAGGAGTGAGGAAGAGCTGCAGTGAACAACCTGTAGGGTAGAACAATGACGCTGTAAAGAGAATGTAGAGGCATTGTGCATGAAGTATGCAGATGGTGCACAAAGAGTATAAAAACACATAACAAAGAAGAGATGTGGTATGATGTTGAGTGTTTTTCATGCAGGTAGAAGCATGCTGTGTGGAGGAGCTAAAGTGCACAGAAGAGGCATGGTGCATAGAATGGAAAGAAGACACATAGCATAAAAAACAGAAGAAGCAAGGAACAAAAATGAATATCTGAGAGAAGAACAGAAAGTGCAGAAGACGCGAGGAAAGAGACACTGATGCAGGCAGAGCATAGTAGTGTAGCAGAACAATGATGAGACTGGTAAGCCATAGATAAATGTTGTATCACTGTGATAAATTCAAGAAAGCAAAGATTTATATTGAAGGGTGGTAGGGAGGTGCTAGGGAGGACTATTGTCCTCAGAGTTTCAAGTGCGTGCTTTAACACAGGGAGTTGTAGCTTCCATCTAGTTGCAACCAGAGAAACCAGGGTGGCAGGGTGGTGCAAGGGAGAACTATTGTTCTCTGTTATACAGGTTGGTGCTTGTGTGACTGGAAGTTGGTGCTTCCGTCTAGTTGGTGCTGGAACACTTAGGGAGTTGGTGCTTCCTTCTATTGGGTGCTAGAGAAACTAGGGAGTTGGTGCTTCCTTCTAGTGGGTGCTAGAGAAACCAGAGAGTTGGTGCTATCATCAAGTTGCAGCTTGCAAAACAGAGGTGGTAGCCTCACAATGAGTTGGTGCTCATAAGAATGATAATGTACATAAAATAAATATTACTTATCATATCAAGAAGAAGAGGTTTTCCCTTTATGGGTTTCCTCAGGAAATATCTGTCTCTGTATATTTCATGTGTGCAATTGATGTTGAATATTCTATTGCCTACCTTCTTGCATTATTGTGATTGTCATTGAATGCTCTGTAAAGAGTTTAAAATAAGTATAATTGTTTAAGCACAGTAACAACTGATTCACCCCCCCCCCCTCTCAGTTGTCCAACATGCTTTATGTGATGATAAAGGTCTGTGGTTTGGAGTTTCCTATGGGGCGTAATGCAACCTTTCATTTAGTAGTAGGTTCTAGTCTCTCCAATTACAACTGACTCTATGCCTGGCCCCACTAATAGGACTCCCATGATCTTCATGCTTTGCCTACTTCATGAGATCCATGAGTGTCTATTTGGCTTGGGAATTCGACATTGTTCCAACTTATCATAAACGATGTAAAATAAAATTATAGTTGTATTCCTAATTGAATTCATAAGCAAGCATTATGTCAAATTTAAAGCTGGTACATATATTTCTTATGGGTTAATAAATCCTTGTGTAAGTTTTATGTGAATTTCCTCTAGAAATACTTTTCATGTGAATAAGGTTACACTTAATGTTTATGGCACATTAATAATTAATTTGACCCAATCAATAATCAATATTAATGTGAAAGGTTGTTAAATCATGGTGGACAAGGTCATGATTACTTTACCAACCACACAAACACCTGAACGATCTACTACGTGAATCCATAACTAAACTTGATTTTAAAATTTTACTATATTCCAAATAATCTACGAGGTCTATCTCATAGATTTGTATATAATCTACAACATCTCTCTCATAGATCTATATATAATCTACAAGGTCTCTCTCGTAGGTAATGAATATAATTAGAGATTATATAAGTAGTCAGATAGATAGTCCATATGTCAACATTTAAACTGTCCATTTTCCAATCCAATGTTAACTGGTCTCCACCTTCCTCTCTGTTATCATATTCATGTTCTACTTGTCTTGTTTATTATCAATGTTCTTAATTCGGATGAAGAGATCTTGGACTACGAAAAGCCAAAACAAAAATCTCCTCGAGTCGAGGGAAAATCATCAACTTATTGGAAGTTTATTGAAAGCCATTGACATTTTGCTTTGGCAAGGTATTTGAGAGATGCACAAGATTATGTAATAAGCGTTGGAAGGTACCAACATAGTTCATAACATTGTAGAGTTTTTTTTAGTAGTTGTAGGGTTTGAAATTAATATTGTTATGGATTGTTGTTTAATTATGCCCATGATTTTTTTGGTTGATTTGTTTCTTTTGGTAGCGGATGGAAAGTATTTTTTTTCAAAGAAGTCGATCATTTGAAATTTTTATTGTCTTTTTGTATGCTACAAAAATCAAGATTTTGAAGAATATTTACACTCACTCATAACCACATGCATGGTTGGGATGTCCACTAGAGTATAAACTACAAGAGAATAGTATGTCTACCAATTAGTTAGTGTGGTGGACTAGGACCAACCAGTTCATTGAAATGATTAAAAGTTTGTTTTGTAAGCACACGCCCTTTGAGTAAGCAATCACTATAGCACCCTAGTACCATTTGGTTTGGCATAGTGCCCCTATTCTACATGAAGTAATTCCTTGGGCCATATCAAATAGAAAGTGCATTTCTTCCTATAGGTTAATGAAATCTATTACCCCTATTGCTCCAATTTATTATCAACGATACTGGTTGTAGATGAAACACAATAAAAAACAATGCTATGCTACGAATCATGAAGTCTAGTTATTCTTACCTCACTTTTGAGGATCTTGTCCCTTAGAAAAACAAATAATATTTTTGGAGAAACGGGAAGCCAAACTGATTTTGCTGCACTAAAAACAACATATGGCGATTCTCTAGGGTTATCAGATCTCTTTATGTTCATCACATGAGCATCATCATCAATGTTACCATAGAGTTTATTCCAGGTGTGCATAGTTGATAGACTCACTCCAACATAGAAATTGTTCATCATGAGTTGGGAAAGTCTTAAAATGTTGGGACACCCATTGGGAGTCAGAATGTCTATGCAGATGAAAGCATTCAGAGTAATTAATTGTTTATTATATATTTTTATTTTATTATGACCGTCTCTTTCCATTTAGTTTATTAGTGTTATTTTCCATTTATTTTATCAGTGTTACAACCCTGATACATTTTCTACATCCACTATAAATGCATCTCACTGCTTTTTGTGCGATCAGAAAAAAGAAAAAGAAAAGTGCAACATAGAGGCTTACCTATGTGATCTCTGGCTGGAATGGTTGTTGTTGCTATGAGAATAACAAGGCATTCACATTGATGTTGTAGAGTTTCCATCCACCATTGTGCTCCAAAGGCCATCCCATATTTTAAAAATGGATGGTAAATCGTGTGTGCTCTGCGATCATCATATTCTTCTTGCTCTACACATGTCACATGGTATTCATACAAGATATACATTACATATGAGATTAATTGCTTCATGTACCATAATTCCTATTATTCCTAATTATCATGAATATAGTGAAGCATTGCATGATTTTGAAGTTAACATATGACTAATCGAATATTATCATGAATATAGTGAAGCACTGCATGATTTTGAAGTTAACATATGACCGACTGAGTGTACAACATGTAAGCTTGAGATTTTGGTGGTTGAGTATGCTCTTGGTTGTTGAGTACACAACATGTAAGTTTGAGCTCTTGATTGTTGAGCTTTCATTATATCCCTGAACTCTTGGTTGTTTAGCTTTCATTACGTTGCTTACCACAAACATTTTTTCATTTATTAAATCATCATCTATTTTTATGTGCATTTATTTTGATTTTCATTTCATAAATTAATAGTAGGTTAATATATTTATGATGACATAATTTATTGAGGTAATGTATTCCTATCCACTTCTTAACTTTTCAATAAATGTCACTTCAAGGTAGGAGAGAGGTTTGTGTGTTATATTTATTTCATCACCGGTTGACATGTTATCTGTGATTTGCACGAGTAAGAACAACAAAAGACAACAAAGAGATAGGGATTTGTAGGAATGAGAGATATGACACACAAACAACAAAGAGATAGGGACAGATGGATACATGCCGTGGAAGTGGTATTGGTTGATAGGTTTTGAGTTGTTCACATGTTTGAGGCAAAAGCTCTTCCTATATACATGCCTTGGGCATAACAAGGACATTTTCTTGAAACTTAGAAATGTGAATCGTAAAGTTAGAATAGCATAAATACAAAGCAATGATATGACATGTCATACCAACATTTTCTCAAAACATTTTAATGTGTGGGGAATTTACAATTTTAATTTTGATAGGTTCTTGTTTTTTATGAAATTATATATAATTTTGATAGGTTCTTGTTTTTTATGAAATTATATATATATATATATATATATATATATATATATATATATATATAT
>JASDQU010104646.1:213173-226358 GCA_032191745.1 Picea mariana | reverse complement strand
ATTGTATAAGCTATTTATGATAAGGAAGTTTTTGTTGGGTTTTCTTCCCCTAGAGGGTTTCCCAGGATAAATGTTGTGTCTCTTGTGAATGTGTATTTCTCAGTGATCTTGTTCTTATGATGCTCTTATCTATTGAAATGCAAAGAACTATAATAATGGCATAAACATTAACAATAGAGGCCGTCTAATACAAATTTATCTAAACTAGTGAGCTTTTGGACTTAATTAATAGATTGTGAACTATGCCATTGTTGTTGCTTATAGTTCCACAGTTCCTTCCCCAAAAAGAGACATTTTCTAGCCAAACTTTTTCCAACAAATCTAGGAAAGAGGGTAACTTGACCACTAGAAAAAGAGGAAATTCAAATTAGTTGTGACACTAAATCCTAATCATATCGAGATCCCTCAAACTACCAAGTCAAAAACCTAGACACAACCTACCAAGCACCCCACACCCTCTTAAGTGAGGTAAAAATTGCAATAAAAAAACCCTAAGCATTCCCACTTATGTCACACAACTGGAATGGACCTTTAATACCCTAGATGTGTTAAGCCTATTGAATTTGGAATTGAAGTAAAGAATGCCTAGGCACCTTCCCTTCCACTACATATACAACCAATTTACCAACAAGAATTGCTCAATGTGCTCTTATGTCTAGAATCCCTAACCCCCCTTTATCTCTCAAAAATGTGCATACATCCCATGCTACTAATAAGAGCCCATTGGCACCCCCCTTGATTGCCCCAAAGAAAGCTATTGACAATGAGCTCTATCCCTTTATAAGTTGACTAAAAAGGGAACAAGTAAGATGAGTAATGGATGTGCCCAACTACTAAAATCCTATCGGCAATCATAACTTTTCCAGCAAGAGGGACATCAAGGTGGCTCCAAACTTAGTTTCTTCTTAAACTTGACCATCATCCATCACCACTAATCAACAAGAGAAATATGCATGCTAAAAGGGATTCGCAAGTATCAAATAATATCCTAATCTAATAAGCTTCCACTTATAGTTCAATCAAAGAGGATGGTCCTTGTGACCATAAAAGAGTACCATGCACGAACTGTCAAGTCAATTCAAGACTTGAAATCAAATCATCCGCAAAGTGAACATTGAGAATATTATTACCCCCAGGTAATGATATACCTTCGATTTTCCCTTGCAATCAAGTAGTCTCCAACAAATGACCAAGGGAATCCACTACAATCAAATAAAGATAAGTAGCAAGAGGGAAACCTTTCTAAACAAAGCATTGGAGTTGGGTAAATTCAAATAGCATACCATTCATGCTAAACCTATAATCAAAGCCCTAATGAAAAGTGACACCAATAATGGCTGATAAAAAGATCCAAACCCCAACCAGTCCAACATGTTAAGAATGAAGTCTCTTTCAATTCTATCATATGCTTTGTCAAAGTCAATTTTCAAAAATATTGCCCTCTATCCAGAATTTCGTGCCCATTCAAGCTCCTTCCAGGAAGTCAGAAGATTGTCAAGAATAAATTTTCCCTTAATAAATCCAATTTGCTCCTTGCATTTATCCAGGCTAATAATAGTAGTAGCCTCTTGGGTGGGGCTTTGGCTAGAACTTTGTAGGAAACATTAAGAAGAGTAACCAAATGCCAACCGCCTAGCAAATCCATTTTGACTCATTTAGGAATGAGTTTGATAGGCCATCATTAACCATCTCTCCATCCCACCACTACATAATGCTTCTAAACACATTTGCAAATATGTTGGACTAATCACATGCCACATTTCTTTGTAGAAATCCATTGAAATCCTATCGGGTCCTAGAGATTTGACATTCTTTTGTTCCCACATAACCATCTCAAAATCATACAACTCAAACTCCCGAGAAAGAAACATCCTCTCACTAGGGAAAACCTTTTAGGGGACCACCTATTTAACAAGCTTCATAAAGGCATCCTGCAAAGGGTTAGACCCTAACAAAGTGAAAACCGTTTGGAAGTGATCATGAAATATCTAACGTGTTTCTACCTCATCCTTTGTATGATTATCGGTGGGGTTTCTAAGGACAAGAATCCTTTATGATTCAATTTTTCTCTCGAAGTGTCGAAAGAATAAGTTAGAGGGTGCATCCCCCTCATCCATCCACTAGAGAGTATCCCTTTGCCACCATTCAAGCTTTGTATCTCTCCATAGAGCCATCAACTCTATATTTCTTCTTAAACACTCATTTGCAACCAACTACTTCCTACCTTCAGGTAACTCTTGGAAATGCCAAGTTTGGTTTTGCTTAAGAGCCCTCATTTCTTCCTCCATGAATTTCTTCCAATGAGTTCTCTCATTACTACTAAGAGCCTCTTTCACATTTTGGGTTCATAACGAATGGAAGACAAAGCAAAAATAGCTAAAATTAGAGGGCTTAAACCCATACCTATCAAGCACTTTTCTTTGTTGATGGCAAATTCTTATCACTTGATCTCTTTGATCAGTTTTTGAATGCTCACCATCAATTCAAAACTACCCAACATTATTGCTAGGTTGATTGGTCACCTCATCTTCTTCTCCAATAGTGTCAGTTTCTTGACTTGTATGTGATTAGAGGTCATGTAGTGGGGAATTGACATGATTGTCACTTGCATCAATAATCCCCAACTATTCCACTACCTAAAGATCAATTCCATATTGTTGATTTTAACTTCTAGAATTACCCCATGTTGTACCTGATATGTCTGAATAGAATCGTTAGCTTGATCTCCTCCGGGAAGCTCTTCTTTGAAGAACACATCTTGACTATATGCATGACGATGCTCCAATTGATCCACAACATGTATCCCTTGATTCTCTCACTATAACCAATAAGAATGTAGTTGACAAACTTATTGTCAAGCTTCTTCTTGTTCTTCTTGGGAACAAGCATGTAAGCCTTACATCTAAAAACTCTATGATGTGATACAAAGGGATTTTTGTCACTCCAAGCCTCCTTTGGTGTCTTACCACTCAAAATGGAGCTAAGTGATAAATTGTTATGTATTTTGTTGTATGCAAAGCTTCAATGCAAAATCCTTTGCTTAATATAGCATCCACTCTCATACTTCTAGCCTTCTCCAACAAGGTCTTTTTCAACCTTTCAACAACTCGATTTTGCCGAGGTGAATATGGAGTTGTCTTCATCTTACGATCCCACATGACTTGCAAGATGCATCAAATTCTTTGGAACAATACTCACCACCATTATCACTCCTCAAGGCGTTCACCTTCTTGTTATTTTTCCCCTCAACTTCAACCACAAACATATTGAAGACCTCAAGAGCATTGTTCTTCAGCATCATAATGTAGACCCATGACTTTCTAAATAAGTCATCAATGAAAGTTATGAAATGTCTAGATTCTGTAATGGGAGCCCATCCATTGGACCAAAAATGTTTGAATGCACCAACATAATAATCTCTTTAGTTTTGTAGTCAGTTGTACAAAAGGATACTCTTTTCAATTTTCCATGGATGCATGCTTCACAAGACTCAAAAGAATCAAGCTATACACCTCTAATCTGCAGCAATATTCTTGGTGCATATCTCCCATAGGTTTTTCTCTCCAAGATGTCCCATCGTTCGATGCCACAACATCAAGCTTTAACACATTTGTTCCTCCCACTGTTTTGATATTCTCCATTCACCTGTTCATCTTTGTGCTTGATTTTCACATTGCCTTTACCGACAATTTCATAATTGAAAGTATCACCAAGAAAGATCTTGCCATCGTAAACCTTCTCATAGTCCTTGAACCACTCCCTATGTGGAGTCATTTGGAAAGAAGCCCCTGAATCTACCAACCATACCTCCTCTTGGACATCAATTGTTAAGCATGTAGCTGAAAGATACATGCTTCGCTCCATGCTAGAAACTGTAACAGAGTCGTCTTTCTACTTGGAAACATCAACAATACACTCATTTTTTTCAGTGCCCCTTTTTCTTGCACTTCCAACAAATCAATTCTTGTTGCTTCCTTCCTCTACTTGAAGATGTCCCTCTTGATTCAGCTCTACTCCCACCAGATTTTTTATTCCTCTTCTCCTTTACATGTCCTCTTGTCACCAATGCTTCTGAATTCACAGTGAGTTGAGCACTACTCTTTGTTTCTTCTTGTAAGAGTTGACAAACAACCTCATCTATCTTGAGATTCTCTGCCTTAGTTCTCCCACTAATGGCAACAATAAGATTATCCCAAGAATCAGGTAGACTACAAACTAAGAAAATACATTGTTCAACATCCTTCATCACATCTCCAATGGCTTTTCACTGCTTTACAAGAGTATTGAAAACATTTAGGTCATCATCATCCTTCATGTATATCAGGTTCATGAAAGACTTGGATTGGATTCATACAGCTTCTTGAGCCTATCCCAAAGCCCCTTCGTTGTACTTTCCCTGGACACATTCAGCAACATTCAGTCAGACAAGTTAAAGGCCAATCACAGCAATGGCTTCTCATGCATCTTGTCCCAATCCTCCTACTTCATAGTATCAGGCTTCTTATCCTTCATGATGACATCCTTCGGCTTTCTCTCGATAAGAAAATACTCCATAAGTTGTGGCTGGTAAATTTCTTGATCCCTGATAGCTTCCCATTGAAGCTGAACTAACTGCAGCACACCAAACTGAAGCTCCTCAATCACATACAGTTATAGATCTGATCTGCCACAGAAGTGAAACACATCAGCTTCCAAACACAAGCTCTCCTCCCACACAGCAATCCAAAATCCTAAGTTTCTTCAGCTTGACAAGGAAGGTGTCCCCTTGATGCCAACAAAGCTCTAATACCAACCATTAACTTCATAGTAGAGCCTAGAGTGTGCATAAATGTAGCCGTAGAGAAATAATAACATGCAAAGGGATCTCCAATATATATAGCCAGATATAATGCTCGTGGCAATATAAGAGAGGAATAATACAAAAAACAAGAGCATAGAGTTTCGATGATGGACCACCTAAGTGACCACTAAATTATTGATTAAGCACAAGAATCACAATGATTAGATACAACATGCCAATGAGGCCGCATAAACATGCTGGCTTAGTACGCTTTATGCGTCCCCGTTAATGTCATTGATGAGGTGTAATGGCACACTCCCTAACCATGAAATAGTGATATGAACAAGCAATATTACTTGTCTGAATGATAATGTCTGCATGGATCGGGACTTGGAAAATGTAAAAAAACACCTTTCCAACAATAAGACTTTTCGACGCCGCCCAACTACTTCACATGTCTAGAATTGTGTCAGCAATGTTAGCTGTACCTCTCACCTAACAATTACTTTTCAGTGTTGTTGTCCATCTTCTAATGAAAGACACAGAAGATCAACAGTGAACATCCATCTAGCCAGCTAGATTGAAATGTATAGAATAATCAGACAGGCACCCATTTTGGATTTGGTACATAAAAAGCTCTCACCTACCCACATCCATTAAATTGTCTTCTTTAGTATAACAAACACCCAGTCCAGTCACACTATTTATTCACCAGATATTTACTTTTGAACTAATTTCTGAAAAGTTAAACCCACCAATCAGCAATATATCTGCGAATTATTAGCCGGCTTTTGACATTAAAAACATCTAGAGGCTAGTCTTACAGTATTACTCAAAATTTGGAGTTTGCATGGATCTGCAGTAAACTATTTATTTTTCCCTTGAATGCTTGTCTGTAATGGATAGATTTTCTATTCTATAAATTCAAAAAGTTTACCAACTAACCCATAATTATTGAACTGGAGAGACACAGGGGGTTTAGTCTATTGTCTTTGCAAATCGAATCATGAAACAGTCGCCCACGTTTTTATAAACTGCCCCTTCACTAAAGCCGTTTGGCATCTGCTTACACCGATTTGTTTGCATTCATCTTTCTGGACGGGCAGCAGTCTCTCACATTGCTTCCAGCTATGGATGAGCGTCATTACGAACCAGATAAAGCTACCTATTCTCTTTTGCTGGCATATTTGGAAACACAGGAATGAGGCTTTATTTGAAGACAAGCAACCCTCCACATACAGGGTGGCCAGCGCCATCTTTGCTGAGATAGCCGTGAGCAAAAAGCAGAAACAGTCCAATAAACCTTGCAGAGCTATTTTCAACGTTCCTCAGAACAAAATGGTGGCCTGGTTCGACGGAGCGTCACAACAGGCAGGCTTATTATGTGGGGCTGGTGGCATGATAACTATAAATGCTCAAACTGTATACCGATGGACTCTAAACTGTGGGACGGGATCTAACACAAAGGCTGAACTCCTAGCAGCGTGGGCGTCATGTATTCTGGCTAGCCGATTACACATAACTGAGCTCCTTCTGCTTGGGGACTCCAAGCTTATTATCGATTGGCTTAATGGGCGTGCAGACTTCCAAGTTGCTGAACTGGCGAGCTGGAAGGAGAGAACTTGGGAAGCGACCAAACAGTTTCAACATCTCACTTCATGTCACATTTACAGGGAGGAAAACTTGGAGGCTGACAGGCTCTCAAAAATAGCTTTGTCTATGCCTCCAGGCCACATCAGCTTTACTAGATGGGAAGAAGGGAATGAGGGACTATCATCGAGGATCCTTCTTTGAGAGGCTCTTGCCTTGCTGGATGCCCACCTAGAGGATAGACATTGGACCTGTTGTGACTTATTACGTCTTTGATTTGCTTGGATTGTTTTTGTCATAGGCAGATCTTCTTGTTTTGCCAGTGATAGACCAGCCACTTCTGCTCTGTATATTTTTATATCCTTTTGAATATAAAGCGTACTTTTTTCGTTGAAAAAAAAAGTCTATTGTCTATTTTAGACAGCCACTCGTGACAAAAGTTGTTTTAGCCTAATCTGTAATCAGCTAAAGATCTATTTTATCCTTCAATTTCTATTTTGTCATTATAAATGTATTTTTTGAGTGATACGACACCAGGCAAAACTATAAATATATTATAGTTTTGTTGAGAGCAAATTTCATTTCTCTTTCTCATCTAATATAGTTATAGTTTTGCCTGGTCTTGTATCACTCAAAAAATATATTTATAATAAAGTCTGACAAAATTAGAAATTGAAGGCTAAAATAGATCTTTAGCTTATTACAGATTAGGCCAAAATAACTTCTGTTACGAGCGGCTGTCTGAAATAGACATTATTTCTCTTTCTCATCCTTCCACTGTGCTCGTGTCATAATACTATTCTATGGGCTAAAATTTAAGCAGATTTGCAGTAAGCTATACATTCTATTCAATTGAATAATCTTATCCATAAAGCTTACATTAGCGTTTACAAACATGAAGGATTTGTGGATTAAACTATACCTCTGCAAAAAGTTCCATTTTAAAGTTTCCCCGTCACTCCACCAACCCAATATCAATTCAAAAGAGAATGAACCCTACATGCAAAGCTCAAAACCGGAAACAACCTAGGGTTGGTGTATATCCGAACCCTCCACTATGATCAGGAAAGTTAGGTATAACCAACCCTTCTGAGCCAAGTTTATCCCAATCCTTTAGTATGCTCAGTCAGGTAAGGTAAATTTAATCAGCCCTTCCAAGGAATGGCGGGTTGAATACTTGATGTTTCATTTTCAAGAAAGAAATGAGAGTACACAACTAACAAAATCAGTTCAAGCTTTAAACCAACCCAAAAAATCAATGAATTACAGACTCACAGAGACCAATCACTTCAAAACCCACCAAACATTCAATCAATTCAACCCCCAGATATTCCATCAGTTGAAATCCCACCATCAATCAAGCAATGAATGGCAGAAAGATTAAGTTCCTTCGATTTTTTCAAAGAAGGAAAAAAAACTGTTGGACACATACGAATAGTATGAAGTCGTAGAAGGCCTTTACCCAGTGACCCATTTGCCATGACTCGCTAGCTTCCCACTACACAACTGTGCAAACATGGACCGTTCTTTTCGCCAGCAAACACGTGTGTGTTTTCATCAGCAGCAAACCCCACCCAGAACAGCTTCTCAGCCTAGCTCTGAGCTACATATATTATATTATATACGCCCTCTGCGGGACAAACGTGGACATGGAGCATCAAAGCTGTCCCTCTGTAAAAGAGAAAAGACAAGGTTTTCTTTAAAAGGTCATTAGAGGCCCGCAGGGATCCAATTCCTTTCGTATATGTACGTGCTCCGTTCCCCCGATATTAAAAAGTTACAAACCGGGTGGGTTGATGGAATTTAAGAATAATTTATACCCGCTCTGCTGTATACGAGCGAGCAAATCCAGATATCAACACTGTTGTTATCATCTCCTCCTCCTTATTAAGACTTTACGATGCTCATGATGCCCTAAAATTGCCAACCAGTTTCTTTCTTTTTCTTATACTATAATAGTTATTGTAACAGATCAGAAATTTTGGTATGAATATATGGCTAATTTTTATTTAACTGTCTTCCGTCTTTGAGACAACAACAGGAGAATCGCCACACTTATTCAGAACTTAGCGTAAGCATGTTATGTGGCAGGATACAAGACATGCCGAAAGCGTTTATTCTGTTCTCTCCTTAGAATATATGCTCATTTCTTCTCTCTGCTTTCATCTGGGACTAGACTAGGCTAATAAATTGAGATAAGGTGGCATGGCATCAACCATGCGCATGTATATTTAGTATATCTACTCGGCTCTTCAAATCACTTTACTTATTCCCATTCCCATCTGTCACTCCCTGCAAATTCCGTCCACAAGCTCGAGCTCGTATTCAAGTTGAATTGTATTTAACAAAACAAATAGCATGCCTGCCAACATTCCACGAATCAAACACACACGATTGGATTGTCAGACCCGGAAGCGTCCCCTTTCACTGGCCCCTTTCACTTTGGCTTTCAAGTAGACCACATTTGTGTTTTCCAACTCTTCCCTCGCCAATTTCTTTATAGGAATCATCATCCCTATATTTTCAGGGGAATCTAGTGCTTTCCATTTTGTTTAGATTAAATTTTCTTATATTTTTTATAACCATTTGATGCGGACGATTTTGTATTAATAAAATTCTAAATTTAGTTGTTAAGATTGTATAATTTTAATTAATTTGAAAGCATTGTTTAAATGTTTTATTTTTAGAATTTTTTATTGGAAAGAAAGAAAGAAAGAAAGTATTTTTAATGTCTACTAGGCTAAAAATAGTCTATAGGACATTGTTTTTCCATCTGGCTTTTGTATTCAGCCATTTTCTTGTGAAGTTTTATAATAATCGCTCCCAGCTTCTCGACAAACTCTTTACTGAATAGATTATCCCAAGAACTAGCAGCCAGAATACTTGCATAATTTTCCCTGCTGTCTTTGAGGGTCTCACATTCTAAAATGAAATTTTTTTCTGTTTCCACTTTTCTGGAAGAGCACAAAATACATACTCTTTCATCCCACATTTCTTTTGGCCTTTTCCAACGCCCTGTTTCACAATGGAGTTGATGAGAATTAGTCCTTAATTGAGCAATAAGAATTTTAGATCTCCAAGAAATATTGGCCCCTCTGTACGCCTTCTGTTGATGGTTATGAGTGGGGTTAAACTCTTCAATGTAGTACTTCTTCTTTCTCCCTAGCTCTTTCTCCCAAGTACGTTTGTGGAACTTATCCATAACAAAAGTTTTTATCTCTTTACTCTTTGTAGGACACATGCTCAAGCAAATGCCCCATTTACCAAACCATTTGTTATTTTGCCACATCCAAGTCTTCTTTCTTTTGCACAATCTATCACTAAACACAACCTTAGGCCATCTACCCTCTTCCATTTGCTCATTTTTTTTCAAATACCTTATGACTCACACCATAGCAATTGCTTCAATAGGGGCAGCCCTTGTTTCACTTAACATGATAGCATAAGGAACTGCACTTTTAATTTTGAATTTGTTTGTAATCAACCGCTTCTGAATTTTCTCAATTTGTTTCCACTGCATCTTGGTTGTGTTGTTGGCCCATAGTTCACAACCATGGAGAATCACCAGAATCACTAAAAGCCCAAAAAGAGTTAGAGTGGTTTTCCAGTCCCACAGCTCTGCCTCTCTACACCTGTTTTGAAAAGCATAAAATGCTTTCCAACCCCCTAAAGTTCTTTTCTTTCTACAACCATCCCAACTTAAATTTCTGTTGAAGTCAATTCCGAGGTATTTGTAGTCTGCAACTTCTTCCAGAATGTTGCCTTCAAAGTAGAACTTATGTTGGTTATGCTTTCTTTTGCTAGAGAAAACCACTACTTTCGTTTTGCTAATATTGACTTGCATCCCCACCCTTCTACAAAAATGTTCAAGGGAACATAAGTGCTCTTGCAAACCAAGAGCTGATTTAGCAATCAATATAAGGTCATCTGCGTACAAAAGAAGTCTTATAACGAACTTGCCCAAATGGATACCGTCACCCCCTTGTGAATTTAGCCACTCTTCAAGTTTGTCAATATATAACCCAAAAAGGGTAGGAGATAGTGGGCAACCTTGCTTGACCCCGATATCGCTTCTAAAACTTTCAAAAATGCCTGTTGAAGTTCTAATTTTGACTTTCACCTCTTCATACATCCTATGCACAGCTGCTCTCAAATGCCTGGGAACCCCGAGTTCCTCCATTCTGCTCCAAAGCTTATCCCTAGGAACCGTGTCAAAGGCTTTTCTGAAATCAACAAAGCAACAAAAAACTTCTTCATTTTTTTCCCAAGCTTTTTCAATGATGTGCCTTAAAGTTATGCAATGATCAACTCTGGAATGTTTAGGTCTAAAACCTGCTTGCCCTTTAGCATGTTTATCTCTTTCTTCTGCCCACTTGCTGATTTTATTTTCTAACATGCTTCCAAATAACTTTGCAAACAAGGGGTTTATCATTATGGTTCTATAATTGGAGGGATTATTGACGTCACCACTCTTGAAAAGAGGTATAGCCATACTAGTTGTCCAATCTGTGGGGAACCCCTGCTGTATGATGTTGTTGAAAATTTTTGTGATGTGAGGTGAAAGAATTTTTAAGCCCCACTTTAGATACTCTGTTTGGAGTTCATCTAAGTCTTTTGCTTTTCCAGCGCCCAACCTCTTGATACCCATCTCTACCTCTTACACCGTGAAGAGTTTTGTATCTGTGTTGACCAAGGGAGGAGGGTCAACCTTGGGATCCTACTCATAAAGTTGTCTTGCATAGTCGAATCATTTAGAAGCTGTAATGTTGTTTTCCGTTTGCACCTTTTTCGGTTGGAGCTCCTTCCAGAATAGTTTGGAGTTATTTTTCCCAAGGAATATTAGTTCTTCTCTCTTCGAAACCATGAAATCAACATTTTTCTTTCTTACTATTTGTTGGTAAGCTTTGAGCTTTATGTTATCCTTGTCTGATTCCTTCCACCTTCTCCTTGCCTTTTTGCATTCCTCGTCAAACCAAACATTAACCTGAAAAACAATTTGTTTCAAACTTCTTAATTTTTGCTCTTTTGCACTCAGCAAGTGCGCTTTGAATTAAATGTGTTAATCTGTGACTATGAAGGCCATGAAATGAGATTTCCTCCTTCTCGAAGAGCCTATCTAACATTTTTTTGAAGGTATTACAATTCTCTGGAGTCAAAAGAATTCTGCTATTTGGGGGATTTTGTTGAACACACTGAGTTTTTGACCCTAATTGCTTCTTTTCGGTCCAAGAGAAACTTAAATAAATTGGCTTATGATCCGATTTTAAGTCCCAAATTTGATCTCCAATCAACACTTCCTCCATTTTCCCACACAAATTATGCGAGCAAATTGCATAATCTACTACACTTGCTCCGTTGTAAGTATTGCAAGTGAAATTACCGGACTTTTCCCATCTAGTCATACCATTACAAATGACTACATCGAAAGCCCCACATAGCGTAAGCAATTGTTCTCCAAAGAGATTGCAGCTTTTTCCTCTGAAATTCGTTCCCACTGATGATTACTCTCTTCTGTAAGCCAGATAGGGTCACCGTCTTCTTTGCAACAAAGAATGCTAGCTTGTTCACCTGCAATTCTAGCATTGAAATCCCCCACTATAAGGACTTCACCTAGCTGAGAATATATTGCAATATTTGTTTTTAAGGCTGCAAAGGGATCTTTGTGGTCAAGCCCTCTACTTTTGTAGATTTTTGAAACTTGCGGCGCAAAATAGCATGCTGCAATTTTGATGTGATTTCCATTTTCTGATATTTTAAGCGAGAAAAATTGCTTATTTGGGTCTTCTTTTTCTAGCTGAATGAAACGACCTTCTTTTTCTCTTACTAATACCATGATACCCTCGTGCCCTTTGCCATTCCCTGCTGACTTGTTCCACACTGCTATCTTCCAATACCCTTCAAACAAAGGTGTCTTGCACCCTTCATGCTCATGTGTTTCTATGAGGCAAATTATGTCTCTATCTTTCGCAGTAGGCCCTAACCCAGGTCCTCGTCTCCATGGGTAACCCCTGCAGTTCCAACAAACTAATCTTAAGGAAACCTGGGTACGATTTGATTGTTATTTGTTTTGGCATGCAAGACTCACAATTGAGTCTTTGTCTCTGCTTGCCCATATTGACCTTGCTTCCTCATTTCTTGCTGAAGAGTTTGTTGCCTCTTCTTTGTTATCGTCTTGCTGCCTTGTTTTGGAAGGAGGTCCAAATTGCGCTATCACAACTTTACCTTTATAAACCCATGCTCTTTTCCCCTCATCTCTTGCTGCCCTAACTTTTGTCATCTCATCCCTCCTTTCCTCTTGTTGTCTTACAGTTAAGTCTTCTTCTAGAAAAAACCGAGAACCCCTCAAGAATTGCTTCCTGCTTAGAATGATATATTTATCACGCAAGTTGGGCATGATGACTTATATGGGCCTGACTCTCTTACCGTTAGGCTTACCTACTCTCCATGCTTGACATATTTGTCCTTGCCATTAGAGCTTGTCTTTCAAGAAGTCTCTTGCAAGGTCAAGAGTACATTCATTTTTCCCATAATCTTTCTCCCTCTTGATAATTATGTTTGTTTCTCTATCCTGTCTTTCCTTGCTTTCTCTATCTTGCATGTTGTCACCCTGAATGTTTGTTTCTCCGTCCCTCTTAGCAGAATTGCTAATAACTTGAGCCCAGGTTTTGGAGAGTTTTGCGGAATCTCCTTTCCTCTCTTCTCTTGATGTCTCTTCATTGTTGTCTATTTGGGTAACTACTTTCCCCTTATCCTGGGATGGCTTCGCATTCATCACCTCTGTATTCTCCACTGCAATTTTCTTCATGTTTTGCACT
>JASDQU010104646.1:203058-213123 GCA_032191745.1 Picea mariana | reverse complement strand
TTAGAACTTTGTTGCTTTCTGCTAAAGCCTGGTTTTCGGCTGTTATTCTATGGATTGTACAATCTCTTTCCAACTCTTTAGCTTCTACTACTTCCAACCTCTCTTTTACCTTTAACAGTTCTTTCACATAAAGATCAGATGACCAAGTGAGAGGTGTGGATGTGGGACTATATAAAGCATAATCATCAATGACTTTTCCTTTTCCTTTGGACTTGTTGCCACATACTTGCAAAGAGGACTTGTTTGAATGTTGTTTATTGCGAAGGACCCAAGTACTTTCCCTTTGAGACCTTTTTTTCCTTGTCTGCTCCCATTTCAGACGAGCTAGTCTTCGTTTTGGTGATATCATTCAATTTGGACAAATTTTTTATTTTTTGTTGTTTAAATTGTAATTTTGAATGCATAAATGGATGCAGCTTGCTGAAAAACCCCTGGAACATTTTGATTATACAAACTTAGCCACTCAAATCTGCAGATCCAACCATTTCTCACTGGATTTCGGGTAAAATCAAACAGTAAAAGAGCCAAAAGGTAGAACGTTTAGACTACTAGATATTTTTTATATTTTTGAATGCATAAATAGATTTAGCCTCTTTCAACTATTAAATCTGCACTCGGATTTGATAGACTCAACCACTTAAATCTGCATATTCAACAATTTCTAATTAAATTTCCAATAAAATTCATCAAAATATATATATAAAAAAAAAAAACATTTAAACTATTACCAATTTTCCACACTTTTCAATTAATTTGTAATAAAAAACATATATTTTAATAAAAAATAAATATTAAAACATATATTTTAATAATTTTTAAATGTTTAATATTAAATTTGAAGTATCAAATTTTATTTACATTATATATTAAATTCTCACAAAATATTATTAAAAAAAAAAATTAAAAATGTCAAACTACTTATCATTTTTCACTTCCTAACATCTCATGGTAAAACATATTACAATGAAATTCAAACAAAATGTTAAAAAACAATGGTTAGAAACAAAGAAAATGTGATGAAATTCTAACAAAATGTTGTTAAATTTTTTTTATTAGAAACAAAGAAAATGTCATATTAGTTATTTTTGTTATTTTTTTTCATTTCCTAGTATCAAGCATACGATAAAAAAAAAACATATCTCTGGGTGAAGCATATTCACGTGAAGACCATTAAAAAAATTGGCAAAAATTTACAATCTGAGATGTTTCTCTCAATGTTTTTATAGGTTTAAGTTGAGTTTTGATATATAATTAAGTACTAAACTTTTGAATCTTCATAATTATTTTTATTTGAAATTATGAAAAAAAAATCTTAATTCTTTTGAAAATATTATTAAAAATAATAATTATTTTTTATATAAATTTATTTGATAAATGACAAACCTCTACCAAATGTTTGTCTTATGTTTTAACTTCTAAAAGGAAACCCACTTTAAGGAAACTCTCAAGGATGTTTTATTAAACTTGATTATTGTTGTATAATCAATCTTCCAATTAAGAGAATTCTAACATAACTAGGAGCTAGGAACATTGTTCATCTTCACACTTGGCCTACTTGCTATGGACATGGTGTTTCCTTTCCATATTTTATTTGGAAGGTGGTTAAATATACTACACTCTTGGGTGGAATTGAACTTTATTGAGCAAAATGTCATTATCCTAGTTTAACCAACCAATCAATCTCTTAATAGAGACTCTCACCTTAGGAGAATATAGATTTCCATAATTTCTCATATTATCATAAAGAATTTTGAATAAAATTGTCTAAATTTGAATTCCAACTTTTAAAGTAAACACAACACCCATAATGAAAAAGAAATAGTAACATGCCTGAAAAATAAAGAAAATGAGATATAAATATGCATATGAAAAGTAAGAAGGGAGAGAATAATAGATGGCTCGAGTAAAGCTAAAAAGTTTCTAGAATAAAGTATCATGGAAGGGAAATAAAAGAGGGATAAAAGTTTAACTAATTTTAAAAGGGGTCACAAATGTGAGGAAAGAGTTCAAAGAAAATGTTTCAAAACAATAAGGTTGACAAGGTTAGATACAAGTGATAAATATGATTATCTAAAATCAAAAGAAAAGAAAATACTCAACACACCCACTTGGGGGGTTTTGGTGTGTGTGTACCAAAAGGCTTTTCTCGAAGGATGAGAAGTGGAGAAGCATCTATGGCCTCCTTTCCCTTGATCGAGCACTTGATCAACCAATCAAGCCCATGATAGTGATACTCCATAGTTTCTCATATTATCATAAAGAGTTTTGAACAAAATTGTTTAAATTTGAATTCCAACATCTCAAGTGAACGCATCACTCATCATCATATAGAAATAATAATACATGTGTGAAAAAATAAAGAAAATGAGATATAATATGCATATGTAAAAGAATAAGGGAGAGAATAATATATAGATCAACTAAAGGTACAAAGTTTCTAGAATAAATTAGTGAGGAAGGGAAATAAAAGAGGGATTAACACTAGACTAATTTTTAAAGGAGGTTCAAATGTGAGGAAAGAGTAAAGCAAATGTGTAAAAAGCCTTTCCCATAGATGAGGAGTAGAGAAGCCTCTTGAGGCTCCCCTCCCACCTACCAAGCCCTTCCACAATCCCTTGTAGGATTTTGTCTAACTTTTTCCAAGGAATGTAGGTGGGTGACTTGCCATGGTGAGGAGGGTTTTGTGTGGTGGTGGCGCATGGAGCCAAGGAATCTTGTGGGGAATAGTGTAGCAACGGTGGCTTCTGGTTCATAGCAGTGTTGGTTTTGGCCTATGCTTCTTCCGGTCTTCTGTTTTTTAGGCTCTAGTGTTAACCCATGTTCATATTCTCTCCAGGTGACACTTCCTTGCTCATGGTTTGCTTATTAATTATTATCTAGTTATGACAATGAATTTTGGTTCATGGTGTCTATGGTTTCATTTAGTTGTTTGCTTCGACATAGTGTTGATGGTTCCATCTGGTCACTTACTTTGACTTGGTGTCAATTGTTTTTAAGATTGTATAATTTAAATGGTATAGAACTTTCTATACTTTTGAATTAATTTATAATATCAAAAACATATATTTTAACAGATTTTTAAGTGTTTTACATTGAATTTGAATCATCAAATTCTTTAAAAAATGTTATTAGAAAAATTTTGTTACAAGAGAAGAAAATGTCAAACTAGTTATATTTTTTCATTATTAAAAAATGTTATTAGAAAAATTTTGTTATTAGAGAAGAAAATATCAAACTAGTTATATTTTTTCATTATTGAGTATCTCATAGGTAAAGCATATTTGGATGAAAACCCATAAAAGAAACATGGAAAAAGTTTAGGATTTGAAATGTTCCTCTCAATGTTTTATTTAGATTATGGTTGATTTTTTTTTTTTTTACAGAAACAGAAGGCAAAATTTTTATTTATAGGTTGCGACCGAGGTCGTTAATGTACANCCAGTGCCCAGATTACAAGATCTTTCTATGTTAAGAAACTGTTTATTTAATTACTAACTTATCTTCTTCTTGCAGTCTTCGAAAGGCATTGCCATTTTTACAAAAAACTTTTGAAATCCATGCTCACTTCTTCTGGCCCTCTGTGGGGGATTGTGGGATTTCTTCTGCGGGCGGCTCCAGTGCCACGTTCAAGTCAGGAAGCGTCGGAGTTGCTCTGGTCCCTCCAGCTTCACCTACTATGTTGTTGCTTTGTCCTTCAACATCCTGTGCTATGTTTTCCTTGTCTTTCTCCAGCCTTTCTCCTTGGCTCCTTAAATACTCCACTTCATCCTGTAGTTGACTGATCATTGTGTGGTGGCTTGAAAGCGTTTCCAAAGTGAAATTGAGAGTGGCGTTATGGGAGTCAAGATGCATTGCTAGTTGTTGGGTGGTGTGAAAGTTTTCATCCACCATTTCCTCATCACGTTCCATTCTTCCTACGTCCGCGTTGTACCTTACCTATCCTAGCTGATAAACCGTGGCCGACTGATATCTCAGATGACTATTGTTCTGTGGTGAGGCCCTTTCTTTGTCTTGAGTTTCCCTCCTGAGTCGTTGAAGTCCCTGACTTAGGTGGCCCGCTCTGCTCCTATATCTTGCTGCATTTGGTGCAAGGATTTTCCTTCTTATGAAATTTATGAAGAGGATCAGGTTCAGATTAACCTGCATTATCCATGCGATGACCTTCCGTGATCTTGGATTGTGACTGATCTGGATTTTGAGGTGATGCCTAGTTTTAATGCACATGCTATGGATCCTCAGCTCGAATGTGTTTCCTTTCATTTGCGCGAGTGGCAATGATGAGAGAATGAGGGGAGGAATGTAATGACACTGCTCTGATGTGTTTTCTGGCAAGCTCCCACACCGGATAGTCCTGTTGGATCACATGTATATCATATCCATCTTAGTCCTAGTACCTTCCTTTATCAAACCCGAATTTCCATCGTACTTTGCATTCCCATAATTTACGGAGAGCATTCCATGTTGGTTGTTGTTCTGGGATGCACTGTTGTCGTGCCAGCTGGACGTATTCTCTTTTTTGATGAGATGGACCATTTTTTATGGGGGAATTTGCTGAGTGTTTAACCCATTGATGACTAGATTACCTTTACCTTTTCTGATTGCATTGTTGGCCTGTTCATCAACGATTTCATTGTTGTGTCGACAGATGTAGAGGAATTCTATATTCATTTCTTTGATAGTGTTGTTGATCCATGCTATGATCCTTTGGAGAACAGAGTTTTTCGGAATGGTATGCTTGACAAAATGTCTGATAATTATTTTAGAGTCTCCTATGACTGTTAGTTGGTTGATTTGGAGGTCCTTTGCAATTTGAATACCTTTGAGAAGCGTGTAGGCCTCCGCAACATTGTTTGAAACAATGCCAAGATTCTAGGAGTATGTGTCCATCAACTGGCCTCTAGGATTGTGAATGGCACCTCCCGCTCCTCCCTCCCTTGGGTTACCTTTGGAAGCACCATCAAAGCTTAAAACATGTTTTTTGTGGGAGTTTGACCAGTTAATAAACTCACAATATGTGTACTGAAGCTGCTAGCATGGGACCTGGTTTGTTTTGCGATCTCCACTATTATCTATAATGTTGAACTTGTTGATCCAAGCTTCTTCCTCTTTTCTCATTTTTGCTCCTTCCTTGATATCCATCTTTTTGCTTGATATATATTCACTGATATGGATGATGGCACTTGTCGCTACTACTTGGGGGGTGATGGTCTTTTCTTTGAAGATTTTTTTGTTCCTTGTTAGCCAAATCTGCCAGCATACAAATTTGATTGAGGCCTTCCACACTATACTGAACTTTTGTTTTCCTTTGAACGACCCTTTATATTGCTTTGCCCATTTGCCTAACAGGCTTCTAGTACTTGTGGGGTTGGCCACATTGGGGATTAATTCCTTATATATGCAGTTCATCACCTGCCTTGTAAAGTTACAATTCAGGAAGAGATGTTCAGAGTTTTCAAGGCTGATGTTGCATAAAGCACACCTAAATGGACCCGAGAAGACTCGTTTATTTAGATTTTCACCTGTTAGTATTTTATTGTGGGCCAACTGCCAGCAAAAGATGTTAATTTTTGGGAGACTGTTTGGGTTCAAAATCTCTCTCCAGACGGCTGACTTGGGGGGGATGTCGTTGTCTTCAAGTAGCTGCTTATACCCTGATTTGACTATATACCCCTCTTTCCCCCAACTTCTTTCATCTACCTTGGTTAGGTGGACAGGAGTGGAGCAAGAGATTCTTTGAAGGAGTTGTTTGGCATCTTTTGTCAAATGGGGAGGGACTTCCCCCAGATTCCAACTTTCCCAGTTACCATTTGAATCCCAGTTTGAAATGTCACATAATGTTTCCTTTCCTCCCGCAGCTAGCCAATGCTTTATCTGGGTGAAGGAGGGTATTTTTGAAAGGATTCCACTTTCTGAATAGTTGTCCTCCCATATCTTAATTTTTTTCCCATTTTCTGGATCCCAATTCAATCGGGTTTGGATTAGAGGAATTGATGCCTCGACGAGCTTCCAGATGGGTGACCTCATTTTCTCCGGGTCTATTCCATCCACACATCTTTTTCTATTTGCACTCATATATTTGATGCAGAGCGCTCTCTTCCACCACTCTTTGCCCCCTATAATTATCCTCCAAATTATCTTTGCTCCTAATGCTAGGTTGAGCTTTTCTGGGTCCCTTATTCCTAGCCCCCCATTTTCTTTGGGAGCGCAGGTGATTTCCCAATTTACCATGTGGAACTTTTTCTCGCTGTTTCTTCCTCCCTGCCAAAGGAATTTCCTAGTAATTTTTGCTAGCTCTCTTTTTATTCCAGTCAGAGCATGGAGGGCAGAGAATTGGAATATTGGGAGGGAAGAGAGGACTGATTTTATTAAGACCACCCTTCCTGCTGGATTCAGCCATGTGGCTCCCCATATTTCGAATTGGTCCTTTAACTTTTGCATGATATTTCGCCATGCTTCCCCAGGCAATGTACAAGCTTATTGGGTTCCCTAAGTACTTGAAGTAATTCCACTCCGTTGTAAAAGGGAATTGGAGTATTTGCACTATTCTTGCCATGGTTCCAGCTTGTACATTCCACGCGAAGATCTGACTTTTGTGCTTACTGATTAGACCTCCTGAGGCTAATTCATATTGATCCAGGATGTTTTTAAATCTCTGTGCCATCACCTGAGAGGCTCCCCCAAGAAGGAGAGTATCGTCAGCAAATTGAGAATTGTTGATTCTTTTGACTCCCTTCGTGATTTTTAGCCCTAGGATATTTTTGGAGATCCTTTCTTGTTTTAATATTCTATTTAGAGTTTTTGCCATGATGACATAGAGCAGAGGGGACAGAGGGCAGCCTTGTCTTAGTCCTCTTGTGGCTTGAAAGTAGGGGGATGGGCGACCATTAATCAAGGGGGCAATCCAGGGATTGGAGATGCAAGCAGTGATCCAGGAAATGAAAGGGTTTTGGAAGCCGAATTTGCTTAGGACTTCGTAAAGAAACTCATGATTTACTCTGTCAAAAGCATTCACCATGTCAATCTTTATTATCATTCCCTTCTCTTTGTTTGTCACACTAGTATGAATAGCTTCCTGAACCAGGATTATATTATCCCAAATTTGTCTATTTGACACAAAACCCCTTTGTTTGGGGAGTATAATTCTGGGGAGAAGAGGCTTTAGTCTGGAGGCTAGAATTTTTGCAAGGAGTTTGTAGGAAGCATTACAGAGGGATATGGGGTGGAAACGGTCGAAGGTATTCACATTTTTGTCCTTGGGAATCAACGCCAGGAAGCAGGAGTTCGTGGCTCCCCCAATCTTACAATTTGCCAGGGCATAATTAATCATTCGGATCAGGTCTTTTTTTACAATTTCCCAGCACTGGAGATAGAAGTGGAAAGTGAAGCCATCCAGTCCAGGTGCTTTTTCCGGGTCAAAGTGGAAGTCTACTTCTCTAACTTCTTCTTCTGTAATTTTCTTTATCATGTCCTGGTTGTCCTGATCTGTAATACTTCAGGGGATATGTTCCATAAAATTTATCCTTTGCCCTTTGTTGTCTTCACCATCATGGGTGTAGAGTGTCTTGAAATGAGAGGTTGCCTCAGTTTTTATCTCTTCGAAAGAGTTTATTATTTCACCAGCAGTTGTTTTAATTTCTTCTATAGTGTTTCTATGTTGTCTAGCTTTAGCCTGTTTATGGAAGAAGGTAGTGTTTTTGTCCCCTGCCTTGAGCCACAAGGCTCTGGATTTCATCCTCCATTCTGTTTCTTCGTTGTGTAGCGCCTTTAGATACTTTTGGAAGTGATTTTGCTCCTGAGCCAGGATTTCCTGAGTCACTTCCTTTTTTTGTATCTCCATATGTATCTCTTCTAACTTTTGTTTATGCTGCTGCACCTCATCCTTTGTGCTGAGAAAAGCTTCCTTTGCCCAGGCTTTGAGAGCTTGTTTTGTTTTTTTGAGTTTTTGTTCCTAGATAAACACTGGGGTTCCATTAATCCAAGTGGACCAGGTTGAGGAGATGAGGGGGAGGAAATCCGGGGAATCCATCCAGAGAGGGTTGAATATAAAGGGGATGGGACCATATTCAAAGCCTTAGTTAGGGTGAGGGCTATAGGTCGATGGTCTGAAATCCCCCAGGGAATTATTTTAGAGCTTATGTCCAAAATTAGGAGGAGGAGGGGGCTGTGGATTAGGAAACGATCCAGTCTAACAGCTATGTGGCCCACCCCAGTCCTTTTGTTGCTCCAAGTATATTTCCCTTTTGAGGGTTTTACATCGAAAAGGTCAAGGTCAGTGATCAGGTCTTCCATGCTTTCCCGAAACTGGTCTCTTATGATGGAACCCCCCTTTTTCTCCCCTTGATGTAGTGTTGTATTGAAGTCTCCAGCTATAATACAGTTTTCTTGGGCATCTATATCTTTCAGTTTCGCCATAGTTTCCCAACAATCTTTTTTTTCCCTTATATTATTTGGCATGTAAACGTTGCAAACAGGAAAGGTAATACCTGATTGTAGATACTTTATATTGACCATCGTCCAGTGGTTAGTAACCTCTCTTTGTTCCTCCTTGAAGAATTGGGTGCTCAGGGCTGTGCAGCTTCCTCCTGAGGCTCCTCTCGCACTTATTGCCACACCTTCACTGAGATTCCAAAATTGTTTGATTTCTCTGAGGACTTCATCGTCCCTGAGTTTCGTCTCTTGAATTAAGAGTATTTGGGGATTTTCAGTTATGATCAGCTTGCACAGTGCTTCTTTCTTTTCCTCTTGACCCATTCCTCTACAGTTCCAGGAGACAACCTTCATTACTTACTGTTGTGCTTGGACCCTCCCTTTGAGGGGTGTGTCTATCCCTTTGTTGGATGGGCTTTCCCATTTTTCTCTTCTTTTCGGAGGATTTCTTCTAGCGTAGGTTGGGTACCTAGATCCTTATCTTGTGTGGTTGCTTTTTCTTTGTTGGCCTTATTTGTTTTCCTCCCTGCTTTAGTAGTTGGGACCGCTTTGGGGATTTCAATTTCCATTTCTTCTCCGGATTCCTCTTGACTTTCGTCTTCCTGCTTTGGATGAGCATCTGATAGCTGTGGATCTTGATCTTCTACCGAGTTTTCTTTGCACGCGTACGATTCCTTAGGGTTTCCCTCCATATTTTCCTTTGTCATTGTCTAATCTGGTCCCTGGGTTTCCAGGATTTCAAATTGATTCTTGCTACTTTCTACTTCATTCTCTATCTAGATTGTGTCCTTCCCTTTGCTTGGAGATGGGGGGGCATTGTTGCTTTTTCGATCCGGTTGCTGATTCCTTGTTTTGTTCGCTGTTTTTTTTCGTTTGGCTTGTTTCCATTGCTCTGATGCTTTGTTGTTTGGATTTTCCTGAGTCGATTTGGGGCATTTTTTTGCAAAATGACCATACTCATGGCAATATTTACATTTGAAAGGGAGTTGTTCATAATCCACCATTTGAGTGTAGTTCCATCCATCCAGAATTAGTTGTATTGCTTCCGGCAGTCCTTTTTCTAGATCTACTTCCACGCATAGCCTTGCACAAGATTGTAATCCCTCTCGTGGTTCAACTCGAACGATGAACCTGCCCAGGGCGTTTCCTATGTTTTTAATAGTTTCATCATTCTAGCAGTGTAGGGGTAGGAATGGGAGTCGAACCCATACTGGTACAATTGATGGGATGTCGTTCTCAAGACTGAAATCTGGAGTCCACTTGTTCAGATACATTCCTCTGGTGCCCATGAAATATGGTTCGCTTCGAAAAATTAGATCTCGATCTGCCTTGTTCTCAAAGAGGAAAATGTAAAATCCCTTCCCACAGAAGGCTGTTGAGAGCTGTCCTTTGATGATTTTCCTCTATTTTAGATCCAGCCAAGACACCATTTCTTTGGGGGAGGGCCAGAGTCCAATGAATTGACCTGTCAAGCCATTTTCATCCAACCGCAATGAAAAAGGCCTGGCCGAGGAGGAATGAACCACCACCTTTGGAATTTCTTCTAATCTTTTTACGAATCAGGAAGGTTGCACATCCTTCGTTGCCTTCCTATATGAGGTAATGAGTGTTTGAAATGCTTCAAGATTTGACGGTTGG
>JASDQU010104646.1:165824-195980 GCA_032191745.1 Picea mariana | reverse complement strand
CTTAGGGACGTCTCCCTTGGACTTGCCCTCCTAAATAGAAAGAGCTCCCCATCGTGGTGACAGTGGGTGGGGAAGCTCCTGTTGCGCCGGTTTCAAGCCCTGACTCAAGTTCTTGGACCTTTCCTACAAACCGTGCGATAACAGGGCTCTTGCAAGGTGATGAGATGGGGCGGATGTGCCCCTTGTGGAGCAGTTCTTGGATCTGTCACTTGATCTCCTCATTCTCTAACAAAGAGCGACGATAGACTGACCCATTGGGTAGCGGTGCATCGGGGGTCAGATCGATGGGGTGCTTGACCTGTCAATGCAGAGGTACCCCTATAGGTAGGGAGAAGATATTCGAGTATTCTTCCACGACCTTATCTACTTGCTTCTGCTATGTGGAGAGGTCGGCCGTAGAGACCCTGGATGTCGCTATGATCTTTCGCTTATTCTAAGAGCGAATCACGAAGAAGACAAACTTCCCCATCTGAGAGATGACCTTCCTACATTGCTTAGCAGAGATCAAGGAGATAGCACTAGGTGGGACTACCTCAGGTATCCTGTACAATTTCCTGTTCAAAGTAATAATAACACTACGAGGCCTAGACTCATATACAACATGACGTTTCCATAAACAAGGTTGGCCCAAAAGAACATCACAAACTTCAAGAGGAGCAACATCACACAATACCTCGTCTTTGAAGGGCTTGATGTCGTACGACAGTCGGCACTGTTGGCTGACGTGGAGATCGCTTCCTTGGCGGAGCCATCCAATGGTGTATGGTTGTGGGTGCAGCGTTGTTGGTAGGGATAGTTGCTTGATGACATCTGCTGAGATGAGGTTCTTCTGGCTACTACTATCAATGATGAAGTGCAACGGGGTGCCTTTTACCCACATATGTGAATGGAAGAGGCACTCTCCTTCTTCTGGCTCGTTTGGTTCACCAGGATGGAGCTTGGTGGTAGCAACAGTGGCACTGGGTTCCATGTCAATGATCCATCTTCCCCTTCTTGGTTTTGGCTCAGAGTCATAATCTACACATGATTTAGAGTCTTTCACTTCGGCCACCAGCGACTGCTTTGAGCGACAGTCAGCAGTGTTATGCCAAGGGCTCTTATGGAAGTCGCACCACTTCCCGGTATCTTTCTTTGTCTTTCCGGTGTCCTTCTTTTCTTGCGGCTTGGACTGGTTGTCCTGATACTGTCCATATTTGCTGTGTCCTTTATTCGGTGGGTTGGATCTTCCCTTTCTTGGCTTTTGTTGTGAGGGGTTCCCAGGCCCAAATTGCCGCATCTTTTATTTGAGCTTCTGCTCGATTTTGACGACATATCGGTAGGTCGCGCCCAAGGATGAGATGTCCAGAAATTCTATTTCAATCTGGATGTATCTATGCAGAGCACCGCGATACTTGAGCAGCAGATGTCACTCTGAATATTTGATACCCAACTTGATGTGCAAGGTATGGAAGATATTTGTGAAATCCGACATTGCTTGGTCTCTTTCTTGCCGCAATGTGGTCCATTTGGTATACAGGTCGTCATAACTTCCGATAGGGTAGTATTGTTCCTTAATAGCATCCCTGAAGGATTCCCAGGTGGCCGTGACTGAAAATAATGAGGTTTCCTCTGTTTCCTTTTGCTCACAGAAAGTTTCCCACCAATCTTTGACATGGGGAACGGCTTTGAGGAGCACAAAAGTAATCTTTTCTTTATTTGAAAAGTTATGGACAAAAAAATACCCTTCTAGTAGATTCAACCACTTTTCTATAGCATCTGTGTCTATCTGAACTTCAAATATAGGAATATTGAAGTTTATTTGTACCTTGAAGGGGGCGATGCCTCCATTCAAAGAAGATGCATCGCCTGTTGGTAGCTGCCAAAGGATTTGCGCGAAACTATCCATCATCTCGTTCCTCTGTTGCGTGAGGGCTTCCTCAATCAACAGTTTGAAAGGATCTCCTGTCCCATCATATTTCTTTTCTCCTGCCATGTGAGGTCGCTTGGGTGTGTGAGAGATTCTTTCCTCAAGAGAAACAAGCTTGAGACCCAACTCTTTGTACTCCGACCTCGTTGGGGACATGTATTAAGACGACAAGGAGTAGACCGCTCTGATACCACTGATCCAGATTTTATGAGTAGAACGAAATGAATACAGATTATTAATAGGTGCTTAACACAAATAACATAGATACAGTAAAACTGGTTTTCTATTCAATAACGAAATAAGCTGAAACTGTAAAATGTAGCGGAAACAAGCTTGCTGGAATGATGGCGGCTTATCTTCGAGAAGAGATGTGACAACAACGTGCATTTGCAAGAAGAAGGTTACGATGAGGATCTGAAGGAATTTTTACAATAAGAAAGAATGCAAAAAACCCTAGACATCTAAAAACCTAACACTAGGAGATGAAGCGCCAAAAGTCATGTGGGCCCCGTTTGGGTAAGTTAGTACATCAACTTCCCAGGGTCGTAAGTTTTGCATATGATCTCCGTTTTAGGCGTGTGATAGCCCGTTGGAAAGGTATCGTCGAGGAGATTCATTTTGGGTGCTCAATCATACCTCAAGATATTATTTACGAGCTCGATCTTGAAAAACCTTCATTTAGGCCCTCAAATGGCTCCAAAAGTTAAAACTGCTAAAAATAGTAAATAGCCAAAATTGTCAGAAAACTATTTTGAGCCAGTTGGAAAAGGTGGGTGGCCACTGATATCCATCTGGATCAATCCTCCCTCCTTAGGAATAAATGGTCTCCATTGCATTGAGGTCCCCCATCAGATGAGGAAATTTCTGCTGAATTTGGCCCCAGGTGAGCCACTTGCCTTGGTGCAGAAGTTGCCCTGCTTTGACGACTCGATAAAGCTGGATCCTTTGTTGTCGAGTGCCCTTGATATGTCTGTCCACAATCTGATCATTGGATGCATGTTGTAGGTAGTCAGGGTTGAGTTCTATTGGTGTCAGTTGTTCTGCTACTTCTGAGGTGTCCAATAATGGTGGGAAATATGGGCAAAGGAGATCCATGTTGAACACTGGGTACAGACCAAGGAAAGGAGGGATGTTGAGCTCAAAAGCATTATCCCCCACGGCCTTGGTGATAGTGTACAACCCATAACAGAGTGGGTGAAGCTTCCGATGGGGTCCTGTAAAACGTTCTTTCTGCAAGTGCAACCAAACTTTGTCGCCCACTTGAAACTTATGCGGCACCCGATGTTGATCATGGCGCTGTTTGTACTTGTCGTTGGACTTCTGTAGGATATCCTGAACCTGTTGGTGAATGTGCTGGATCCGCTCAATGAAACAGGTGGCTTTGTCAACTTCAGTTGGAGTAGGAGATGAGTCGGTTGAGGTGACTGCACGGGGAAGTGCAACATCTATGGGTCCTAATGGTTGGAATCCCAACCCCAGTTGAAAGGGGTTGTGGCCGGTTGAGCTATGCAGGGCTTGATTGTAGCTATGCTGGACATAGGGAAGGATATCATCCCATGTGTGAGGGTTCTTTGAATTATACATGCGAAGGATATGCACAATCATTCGATTTACAACCTCAGTTTGGCCATTTTTCTGGGGGTGGAAGGACGTGGATTTGATGAGCTTGGTGTTCAGCAGTGACCAGAGGCTCGACCAGAATGTGATGAGAAATAGACTATCCCAATTTGAGACAATGGTTTGTGGGATTCCAAAATGTACCCAGACTCGTTCAAAGAAGAGCTTGGCAGTGGCCTCTGCTGTGATGCTCTTCTTGCAGGCAACCAGAATCGCCATCTTAGAAAAGCGATCAACAAACACAAAAACACAGTCATTTCCTCGCTTGGTAGATGGGAGGCCCGACATGTAGTCCATTGAGATGGATTCCCATGGCCTGTCAGAAGTAGGAAGAGGGGTGTACAGGCCCTATTTCTTAGTGGTCGGTTTGGTAATAGCGCAAATAGTGCAGAACCTGATATACTTGCTGACATCCTGTCGAAGTTTTGGCCAGTAGAAATGTTTTTGTAGCATCGCCACTGTCTTTTCAACGCCGAAGTGTCCTACCACCCGACTGTAGTGAGCTTGCCAGATCAGCTTCACTCGCTCACTTGATGGAACACAGATAAGGCCCAGATGACACAACAACCCATCCTGAAGATGGAAATTATCGACAACTACGTTTTCACCCAACATTTGGTAGGTGGTGGCAAAGTCAGGGTCTGTCTCATAGAGTTGGGGCCATCCAGATGTCTCATGGACACAAGAGTCTAGCACCGTGGTGAGTGTCGCGATTGGCGGTCTACTGAGGCAATCAACGACGTGATTGGTGCTTCCTATTTTATACTTGATGTTGAGGTGGAATTGCTGCAAGTATGTGGACCACTTTTGATGGTGGTCATTATGCAATTTTCCCTATGTCTGTATGAACTGCAGTGGCTTATGATCAGTGTGGATGACTGTCTCCTTCCCAAGAATGTAATGTCTCCACTGGCGACATGCTTGCACAATGGAATACATTTCTTTTTCGTAAGTAGGGTACTTACAGACAGTATTTGATAGTGTCTCACTATGATAGGCCATGGGGTGGCTGTGCTGAGTGAGAACGACATCCACAACACAGTTTGAAGCATATGTCTCAATCTCAAAAGGATGCTACAGGTCTGGTAGTGAAAGTACTGGGGTTGAGCACAAATGCTACTTCAAATCATCGAACGCTTGTTGTGGAGACCGACCCCACGCAAATTTCTCCTTACCACCACGCCTGTTTATTTGGCTGAGGGCCCATGCAATATGGGAGAAACCCAACACGAACCTACGGTAGAAATTTGCAAGGCCCAAGAAGCTCTGAAGCTCGATGAGTGTTGTTGGGGCTGGCCAGTCACGGATGACTTGGATCTTGGCTAGATCCAAATGTACGCCATGCTGATCAATGATGTAGCCTAGGTAATGGACCCTGTAAATGCCGAAGGAGCATTTTTCAAAGTTGGTGTATAGCTTGTGCTGCCGCAGGGTGTGCAGAACCTGCTGAATATGCTGCAAGTGTTTTCTCAAGTATTGCTATAAATTAGAATGTCATCCAGATACACCACTACAAAATTATTGGTGAATGGTCGCAGGATATCGTCCGTCATCCTCATGAAAGTGGTTGGAGCATTTGTCAAACCAAAGGGGATTCCCAACCATTCAAAAAGGCCTTCCTTTTAGTTAAAGGCGGTCTTCCATACATCTGTTTGTTCTATGGGGGACCTGGTGGTAGCCAGATTTCAAATCAATCTTACTGAAGTATTTGGCCCCTGTGAGTTGATCAAGGAGTCACCAAGTTCCATCTTTCTTCTGTACCGGCATGATTGGGCTCCCGCAAGGTGATGAGCTGGAGTGGATGTGCCCCTTGTGGAGCAGTTCTTGGATCTGTCACTTGATCCCCTCATTCTCTAACAAAGAGCGAAGATAGACTGGCCCATTGGGTAGTTGTGTGCTGGGGGTCAGATCGATGGGGTGCTTGACCTGGCAGTACATAGGTACCGGGATAGGTGAGGAGAAGATATTCGAGTATTCTTCCACGACCTTATCTACTTGCTTCTGCTGCGTGGAGAGGTCAGCTGCAGAGACCCTGGATGTGGCTGTGATCTTTCGCTTATTCTGAGAGCGAATCATGAAGAAGACAAACTTCCCTGTCTGAGAGATGACCTTCCTGCATTGCTTAGCAGAGATCAAGGAAATAACACTAGGTGGGGCTACCTCGGGTATCCTGTATAATTTCCCGTTCAAAGTAATAATAACACTACGAGGCCTAGACTCATATACAACATGATGTTTCCATAAATAAGGTTGGCCCAAAAGAACATCAAAAACTTCGAGAGGAGCAACATCACACAATACCTTGTCTTTGAAGGGCTTGAAGCCGTATGATAGTCGACATTGTTTACTGACGCGGAGATCGCTTCCTTGGCGGAGCCATCCAATGGTGTACGGCTGTGGGTGCAACATTGTTGGCAAGGCTAGCCGCTTGACGACCTCTACTAAGATGAGGTTCTTCTGGCTACCGCTATCAATGATGAAGTGCAATGGGGTGCCTCTTACCCACATATGTGAATGGAAGAGCCGCTCTCCTTCTTCTGGCTCATCTGGTTCACCAGGCTAGAGCTTGGTGGTAGCAACGGTGGCACTGGGTTCCGCGTTAATGATCCATCTTCCCCTTTCTGGTTCTGGCTTAGAGTCATAATATGCATCTGATTAAGAGGCTTTCACTTCGGCCACGAGTGATGGCTTTGAGTGATAGTCAGCAGTGTTATGCCAAGGGCTCTTATGGAAGTCGCACCACTTCCCGGTATCTTTCTTTGTATTTCTGGTGTCCTTCTTTGCTTGCGGCTTGGACTTGTTATCCTAATACTGTCCATATTTTCTCTTTCCTTTGTTTAGTGGGTTGGGGCTGCCCTTTCCTGGCTTTTTTTGTGAGGGGTTCCCAGGCCCAAATTGTCGCGTCTTTTGTTTGAGCTTCTACTCGATTTTGACGACATATCGGTAGGCCGCGCCCAAGGATGAGATGTCCAAAAATTCCATTTCGGTCTGGATGTATCTATGCAGAGCACCATGATACTTAAGCACTAGATGTCACTCTGAATCTTTGATACCCAAGTTGGTGTGCAAGGTATGGAATATATTTGTGAAATCTGGCACTGCTTGGTCTCTTTCTTGCCGCAATGTGGTCCATTTGGTATACAGGTTGTCATAACTTCCGACAGGGTAGTATTGTTCTTTAATAACATCCCTGAAGGATTTCCAGGTGGTCATGACTGAAAATAATGAGGTTTCCTCTGTTTCCTTTTGCTCACAGAAAGTTTCCCACCAATCTTTGACATGGGGAACGGCTTTGAGGAGCGCAAAAGTAATCTTTTCTTTATTCGAAAAGTTATGGACAGAAAAATACCCTTCTAGTAGATTCGACCACTTGTCTACAACATCTATGTCTATCTGACCTTCAAATATAGGAATATCAAAGTTTATTTGTACCTTGAAGGGGGCGACGCCTCCGTTCGAAGAAGATGCATCGCCTGTTGGTAGCCGCCAAAGGATTTGCGCGAAACTATCCATCATCTCGTTCCTCTGTTGTGTGAGGGCTTCCTCAATCAACAGTTTGAAAGGATGTCCTATCCCATCATGTTTCTTTTCTCCTTCCATGGGAGGTCGCTTAGGCATGCGAGAGATTCTTTCCTCAAGAGAAACAAGCTCGAGACCCAACTCTTTGTACTCCGACCTCGTTGGGGACATGCATTAAGACGACAAGGAGCGGACCACTCTGATACCACTGATTCGGATTTTATGAGCAGAACGAAATGAATACAGATTATTAACAGGTGCTTAACACAAAATAACAGAGATACAGTAAAACTGGTTTTCTATTCAATAACGAAATAAGCAAAAACTGTAAAATGCAGCGGAAACAAGCTTGCTGGAATGGTGGCGGCTTATCTTTGAGAAGAGATGTTACGACATCGTGCATTCGCAAGAAGAAGGTTACAATGAGGCTCTGAAGGCCTTTTTACAATAAGAAAGAATGCCAAAAACCCTAGACATCCAAAAACCTAACCCTAGGAGATGAAGCACCAAAAGTCATGTGGGCCCAGTTTGGGTAAATTAGTACATCAACTTCCCGAGGTCGTAACTTTTGCATACAATCTCCATTTTAGGTGTTTGATAGCCCGTTGGAAAGGTATCGTCGAGGAGATTCATTTTGGGGGCTCAATATTGCCTCAGGTTACCATTGAGGAGCTCGATCCCGAAAAACCTTCATTTAGGCCCTCAAAATGGCCACGAAAGTTAAAACTGCTAAAAATAGTAAATTGCCAAAATTTTCAGAAAACTGTTTTGAGCTAGTTGGAAAAGGTGGGTGGCCATCGATATCCATTTGGATCAATCCTCTCTTCTTAGGAAGAAATGGTCTCCATTGCGTTGAGGTCCCCCATCAGATGAGGAAATTTCTGTTGAATTTGGCCCCGGGTGAGCCACTTGCCTTGGTGCAGGAGCTGCCCTGCTTTGACGACTCGATAAAGATGGATCCTTTGTTTTCAAGTGCCCTTGATCTGTCTGTCCACAATATGATCATTGGATTCCTATTGTAGGCAGTCGGGGTTGAGCTCTTTTGGTTTTAGTTGTTCTGCTACTTCTGAGGTGTCAAATAATGGTGGAAAATAAGGGCGAAGGAGATCCACGTTGAACACTGGGTACAGACCAAGGAAAGGAGGAATGTTGAGCTCAAATGCATTATCCCCCACAGCCTTGGTGATAGTGTATGACCCATAACGGAGTGGGTGAAGCTTCCGATGGGGTCATGTAAGGCGTTCTTTATACAAGTGAAACCAAACTTTGTCGCCCACCTGAAAGTTATGCGGCACCCGTTGTTGATCATGGTGTTGTTTGTACTTGTCATTGGACTTCTGTAGATTATCCTGAATGTGTTGGCCAATGTGATGGATCCACTCAATGAACCGGGTGGCTTTGTCAGCTTCAGTTGGAGCAGGAGATGAGTCGGTTAAGGTGACCGCAAGGGGAAGTGCAACATCTATGGGTCCCAATGGTTGGAATCCCAACCCCACTTGAAAGGGGTTGTGGCCGGTTGAGCTATGCAGGGCTTGGTCGTAGCTATGCTGGACGTAGGGAAGGCTATCATCCCATGTGCTGGGGTGCTTTGAATTATACATGCGAAGGATATGCACAATCATTCGATTTACAACCTCAGTTTCACCATCTGTCTGGGGGTGGAAGGCCGTGGATTTGGTGAGCTTGGTGTCCAATAGTGACCAGAGGCACAACCAGAATGTGTTGAGAAATAGACTATCCTGATCTGAGACAATGGTTTGTGGGATTTCAAAATGTACCCAGACTTGTTCAAAGAAGAGCTTGGTAGTGGCCTCTGCTGTGATGCTCTTCTTGCAGGCAAGCAGAATCGCCATCTTAGAAAATCGATCAAAAAACACAAAAACACAGTCATTTCTTCGCTTGGTGGACCGGAGGCCTGACATGTAGTCCATTGAGATGGATTCCCATGGCATGTCAGAAGTAGGAAGAGGGGTGTACATGCCCTATTTCCTGATGGTCGATTTGGCAATAACGCAGGTAGTGCAGGACCTGATATACTTGCTGACATCCTGTCGAAGTTTCGGCCAGTAGAAATGTTTTTGTAGCATCGCCACTGTCTTTTCAATGCCAAAGTGTCCTGCCACCCAACTGTAGTGGGCTTCCCAGATCATCTTCACTCACTCACTTGATGGAACACAAATATGGCCCAAACGACACAACAACCCATCCTGAATATGGAAATTATTGACAATTGCGTTTTCACCCAACATTTGGTAGGTGGTGGTGAAGTCAGGGTCTGTCTCATAGAGTTGGGGCCATCCATATGTCTCATGGACACAAGAGTCTAACACCATGGTGAGTGCCGCGACTGACGGTCTAATGAGGCAATCAACAACGCGATTGGTGCTTCCTGTTTTATACTTGATGTTGAGGTGGAATTGCTGCAAGTATGTGGACCACGTTTGATGGTGGTCATTTTGCAATTTTCCCTGTGTCTGCATGAACTGCAGTGGTTTATGATCAGTTTGGATGACTGTCTCCTTCCCAAGAATGTAATGTCTCCACTGGTAGCATGCTTGCACAATGGAGTACATTTCTTTGTCATAAATATGGTACTTATGGATAGTATCTGACAGTGTCTCACTATGATAGGCCACGGGGTGGCCGTGCTGAGTGAGAACGGTGCCCACAACATAGTCTGAAGCATCTATCTCGATCTCAAAAGGATGTTGCAGGTCTCGTAGTGAAAGTACTGGTGCTGAGCACAAACGCTGCTTCAAATCATCGAACACTTGTTGTTGGGACTGGCCCCATTAAAATTTTTCCTTACCACCACCCCTATTTATTTGGCTGAGGGCCCATGCAATATGGGAGAAACCCAACAGGAACCTACAGTAGAAATTGGCAAGGCCCAAGAAGCTCTGAAGCTCAATGAGTGTTGTTGGGGCTGGCCAGTCACAGATGACTTGGATCTTGGCTGGATCCACATGTACACCATGCTGATCAATGATGTAGCCTAGGTAATGGACCCTGTCCATGCCAAAGGAGCATTTTTCAAATATGGCGTATAGCTTGTGTTGCCGCAGGGTGTGCACAACCTGCTGAATATGCTGCAAGTGTTCGGCCCAAGTCTTGCTGTAAATTCGAATGTCATCCAGATACACCACTACAAAAGTATTGGTGAATGGTCACAGGATATCATCCATCATCCTCATGAAAGTGGTTGGAGCATTTGTCAAACCAAAGGGCATGCCCAACCATTCAAAAAGGCCTTCGTTTGACTTGAAGGCGGTCTTCCATACATCTGTCTATTCTATCGGGACCTGGTGGTAGCCAGACTTCAAATCAATCTTACTGAAGTATTTGGCCCCAGTGAGTTGATCAAGGAGGTCATCGATTCAGGGAATTGGGTACCGGTTTCTGACTGTGATTTTATTCAGAGCCTGGTNAGGGCATGCCCAACCATTCAAAAAGGCCTTCGTTTGACTTGAAGGCGGTCTTCCATACATCTGTCTATTCTATCGGGACCTGGTGGTAGCCAGACTTCAAATCAATCTTACTGAAGTATTTGGCCCCCGTGAGTTGATCAAGGAGGTCATCGATTCAGGGAATTGGGTACCGGTTTCTGACTGTGATTTTATTCAGAGCCTGGTAATCAATACAGAGTCACCAGGTTCCATCTTTCTTCTGTACCAACACGATTAGGCTCCCGCAAGGTGATGAGTTGGGGCGGATGTGCCCCTTGTGGAGCAGTTCTTGGATCTGTCACTTGATTTCCTCATTCTCTAACAAAGAGCGATGATAGACTGGCACATTGGGTATCGGTGCACCGTGGGTCATATCGATGGGGTGCTTGACCTGGTAGTGCAGAGGTGCCCGTGTAGGTGAGGAGAAGATATCCGAGTATTCTTCCATGACCTTATCTACTTGCTTCTGCTGTGTGGAGAGGTCAACCATAGAGACCCTGGATGTGGTTGTGATCTTTCGCTTATTCTGAGAGTGAATCACGAAGAAGACAAACTTCCCCATCTGAGAGATGACCTTCCTGCATTGCTTAGCAGAGATCAAGGAGATAACACTAGGTGGGACTGCCTCGAGTATCCTGTACAATTTCCTATTCAAAGTAATAATAACACTATGAGGCCTAGACTTATATACAACATGACGTTTCCATAAATAAGGTTGGCCCAAAAGAACATCACAAACTTTGAGAGGAGCAACATCACACAATACCTCGTCTTTGAAGGGCTTGATGTCGTATGACAGTTGACACTGTTGGCTGACGCAGAGATTTCTTCCTTAGCGGAGCCATCCAATGGTGTACGGTTGTGGGTGCAACATTGTTGGCAGGGCTAGCCGCTTGACGACCTCTGCTGAGATGAGGTTCTTTTGGCTACCGCTATCAACGATGAAGTGCAACAGGGTGCCTTTTACCCACATATGTGAATGGAAGAGGTGCTCTCCTTCTTTTGGCTCATCTGGTTCACCAGGTTGGAGCTTAGTGGTAGCAACGGTGGCACTGGGTTCCACGTCAATGATACATCTTCCTCTTTCTGGTTCTGGCTTAGAGTCATAATCTACATCTGATTCAGAGGCTTTCACTTCAACCACCAATGACTGCTTTGAGCGACAGTCAGCAGTGTTATGCCAAGGGCTCTTATGGAAGTCACACCACTTCCTGGTATCTTTCTTTGTCTTTCCGGTGTCCTTCTTTGCTTGTGGCTTGGACCGGTTGTCCTAATACTGTCCATCTTTGCTCTATCCTTTGTTCGGTGGGTTGGGGCTGCCCTTTCCTGGCTTTTGTTGTGATGGGTTCCCAGGCCCAAATTGCTGCATCTTTTGTTTGAGCTTCTGCTCGATTTTGATGGCATATCAGTAGGTCGCGCCCAAGGATGAGATGTCCAGAAATTCCATTTCAGTCTGGATGTATCTATGCAAAGCACTGTGATACTTGAGCACTAGATGTCGCTCTAAATCTTTGATACCCAACTTGGTGCGCAAGGTATGGAAGATATTTGTGAAATCTAGCACTGCTTGGTCTCTTTCTTACCGCAATGTGGTCCATTTGGTATACAGGTCGTCATATCTTCCAACAGGGTAGTATTGTTCCTTAGTAGCATCCCTGAAGGATTCTCAGGTGGCCGTTACTGAAAATAATGAGGTTTCCTCTGTTTCCTTTTGCTCACAGAAAGTTTCCCACCAATCTTTGACATGGAAAACGGCTTTGAGGAGCGCAAAAGTAATCTTTTCTTTATTAGAAAAGTTATGGACAGAAAAATACGCTTCTAGTAGATTCAACCACTTGTGTACAACATCTGCGTCTGTTTGACCTTCAAATATAGGAATATCGAAGTTTATTTGTACCTTGAAGGGGGCGACGCCTCCATTCGAAGAAGATGCATTGCCTGTTGGTAGCTGCCAAAGGATTTGCGTGAAACTATCCATCATCTCGTTCCTCTGTTGCGTGAGGGCTTCCTCAATCAACAGTTTGAAAGGATCTACTGTCCTGTCATATTTCTTTTCTCCTGCCATGAGAGGTCGCTTGGGCGTGCGATAGCTTCTTTCCTCAAGAGAAACAAGCTTGAGACCCAACTCTTTGTACTCCGACCTCGTTGGGGACATGCATTAAGACGACAAGGAGTAGACCGATCTGATACCATTGATCTGGATTTTATGAGCAAAATGAAATGAATACAGATTATTAACATGTGATTAACACAAAATAACAGAGATACAGTAAAACTGGTTTTCTTTTCAATAACGAAATAAGCTGAAACTGTAAAATGCAGCAAAAACAAGCTTGCTGGAATGGTGGCGACTTATCTCTGAGAAGAGATGTGACGGAAGTGCGCATTCGCAAGAAGAAGGTTACAATGAGGCTATGAAGGCATTTTTACAATAAGCAAGAATTCCGAAAACCCTAGACATCCAAAAACCTAACCCTAGGAGATGAAGCACCAAAAGTCATGTGGGCCCCATTTGGGTAAGTTAGTACATCAACTTCCCAGGGTCGTAACATTTTTGTATATGATCTTCGTTTTAGGCGTGTGATAGCCCGTTGGAAAGGTATCCTCGAGGAGATTCATTTTGTGAGATCAATTATGCCTCCAACAATTATTGAGGAGCTCGATCCTGAAAAAATTTCATTTACGCCCTCAAAATGGCCCCAGAAGTTAAAACTGCTAAAAATAGTAAATTGCCAAAATTGTCAGAAACTGTTTTGAGTCAGTTGGAAAAGGTGGGTGGCCACCAATATCCATCTGGATCATATTTTTATATGCTTTATCTTACAATAGAAACTCACATTAAGGAAACCATCAAGGATGATTCCATTAAACTCGATTAGTGTTGCACAATCAACCTTCTTTTTAAGAGCATTATAACATAACTAGGGGCTAGGAACATTGTCCATCACCACACTTGGCCTACTTTCTCTACCATGATGGCCCCCTCTCCATATTTATTTGGAGGGTGGCTAAATATTCCACACTCTTGGGTGGAATTGAACCTTTTTGAGGGGAATATCACCACCTTTGCTTGACCTACCAATCAGGCCCCTAATAGTGGGACTAACCTTAGGAGAATATAGATTTCCATAGTTTCTAATGTTATCATAAAGTTTTGAATAAAATTTTAAATTTAAATTCAAACATTTCAAATGAACACAACACCTATCAGTAAAGAAAAATAGTAACACATGCGTGAAAAAATCAAGAAAGTGGGATATAAATATGCATGTGTAAAAGGAAGAAGAGAGAGAATATTGTATGGATTGAATAAAGGCCCAAAGTTTCTTGAATATATATAACGTTTCCAAGCCCAACTAGGGACCATTACATGCGAAATAACACAAATTAAAAAAAAAATTGCTAACTAATTTCATGTAGCTTACCAGTTATGAATTACACACAAATTTAACTATTGTTTGATACATTAACTAAATGCATCTACAACATGATAAAAACGACATGAATGTAGTATAAATAAATCAACATAGAAGCATATAATTCCTTATTAAACACAGAGTGAATGCACAACCATTAAGATCATAAATACAACACATAAACATATACAACACTTATCTTTTAAATCAGTTGTGCAATCAGTTGCATGGGATGGACATTCCATCCAACCATAGACTTGTTTTTTCAAATCTCAACAGCAAGTCACCCTCAAACTAGGGCTAGCAATCCACAAAAGAGGGTGGTCTCTCGTTGTCCACTTACAACTCAGAAAATCCCACAACCCATTGGAACTCTCCTACAGGTATCCCAGTTTTCCACTAACTCTCTTCCTCTTGACTTTCCCAACCAAAGGAATGTACCCCTTCATTTATCTCATTCCATCAGGTGTACCATTCATTTATTAGGTTCTCTCTAGCACAAATAATCATGAATCTCACCACTGGGAAACTAAAGGGAGCTCACTACTAGGAAAACTACCATAAAAAATAACAACAATCACTTGATGCTATAGTGAAACTCACACAAGAGTTCACTCTTCAGTCCTGAGAACCTGAATCTTTAGTCTTCTGCTCCAAATATGCTCCAGAATTCTCCCTCCATGGTTGCTCCAGATCCAAAGCTCTTCTTTCTTGGTTTTTGTTTGTTGTTCATGCAAAAAACATGACTGCCTAAAATTGTTGTAACTACCCATACAAATTTCCTCTCTTTGGTTACTTGCTTGACTTACGCTCTTCCCCAAACTGATTGTACTCAATTCCATGCTTCCAATAAATATGGGATGTGACTCCTCATACCCACCCTCTTACATCCATTCAAAGATTGGGTTTTGAAACACTCAACAACAAAATAGAAGGTTCATATACCAATATTAATTTTAGGAATTGGGTTGAATTAATAGACATGGGTAATTCCCCCTTGGACCCCTCTTATACACTCCTATACATTCCCATATCTTGTGGATTAATCATCCCCCATCTCTATCCATATCCCCTAGCAGCTGGCATCACATTTTATTTATTAAATTCAGAAATACATTTTGCATATTACATTGCTTGGTTGTGGCCACATTTCATATCTACATTAAGCATTAATTAAAATGGGGATTATAGCAGGGATGTTACATTCCCCCTCCCCTAAAATTGTGCGTCATCCTCAATGCACACTATGTTGATACTTATGCACAAATTTACATCATATTACTAAGAAATGAAAATTCTGCAATTTTTACAACTCTAACATCAATTTCAACCATATTCTCATGTTCCTTTCAACCTGTTGACCCAAGGAATGTACCCCCTTCACCGCTCTCAGTCCATCAATTTGTACCATTCTTTTATCGGGGCCCTTAAGGGTTTTTTCTAGGACTCTGAGATGTGGTTCTAGAACTCTAGCTGCTAAAAAATGGAGTCTTGCATTCTTTTATTCTATTTTCTTCAAAATTGCCAAAAACTTGTGGGCATTCCTCCCACATGTTTTCTTCTTGCTCCCATGTAGCATATTCATGATTGTAGAAAGTACATTGAACCTTTACCAACCCTATGGATTTGTTCCTAAGCACTTTGAATTTCCAGTATATGATGCACACTGATTCTGCCCGGAAATCCCCTTTGTATTCCATCTAGATCACATTCCAATAAATTATGCTGTTAGGTTCAAACACATATTTCTTTGATATTGACACATGAAATACAATATGCACTCTCATGGATGCAGACAATGCTTACTTGTATGCAACTCGCTCTATATTTTCTAGGATTTCAAAAGGTCCACAATATCTTACAGATAACTTTGGGAAGATTCATAATCTTAGCGAACTTCTCTTCTCTTTCACTTTTAAAAATACATGTCCGCCCACATTAAAATATCTGAAAACTTTGTTCTTGTCTACATAAATTTTCTGCCTATTCTGAGCAACCTTTAAATTATTCCTCATCTTTGTCATTTTCTCTTCCATTTCCTTCAACAAATCTATCCCAATAACAACTATGTTTCTTGGATTATCCCAACCCACTGGTATGTTACACTTCCTTCCATACAATGCTTCAAATGGGCTCATTTTCAATGAAGCTTGATACCCATTATTGTAAGTAAACTGTGTTCGACAACACAGGTATTCCAACAGAGGATGAACACCTTCAATAACCACTCACACAACCAGATCAAAGATCAACACACCGATGTTTTGACATGGTGAAACCCCTATGGGGAAACATCCACAGCCCCAACCAACGCGACCAATTGGAGCAGTTTATTAATGCAAAAGAAAACGATTGCAGAGAGATTTTACAAGCGAGTTTCTCACAATCGATAATCGACAAATGACCCTCCATGCTATTTAAATAGATATCATGGACTAATCGGGTGCTAAGCCATGGATCAATGGTCGTTAAGATCAAGGAGAATATGAACCCTCAGATCACTCTATGTCGGGAACATATCGTGACCGTCGGATTTCCTAACTACAACTTCATACTAATGCATACTATATAAACACACTTTTACCTAACGACACATTAGACCAAGTAGATCTTAACTAGCCCTTAAGTGTGTAAATATCCTAACATTCCCCCTTAAGAACACCTTGGGATAGGATTGAAGGATTTACAATACTGACATAATAGGAGAATGAAGGAGGCATTAGAGCTTATCCCCCCTTGATGACAAATTCTTGAACTCCTAACATAGATCAAAGTTTAGAAAACTTCGTTTATGTAAGAGACTTTGTGAAAATATCTGCAACTTAATCTTTTGTAAGGCAAAAGAGCACTTCAATGACTTGATCATGAATGAGATTTTTGATGAAGTGCATGTGTAGCTCAATGTGTTTGTTGTGCTAATGTTGACATGGGTCTTTGGCGATCTTGATGGCACTCTGATTGTCACACCAAAGGTTGGTCGGATGTTGCTGCTGGAATCCAAACTCCAAAAGAATCTATGGAAGCCATAAGGCTTCCTGACTTGCATTTACTACTACTCAGTACTATATTTCGGCTGAAGAAAGTGCAATAGCCTATTATTTTTCTTACAGGCCCAAGTGATAGGTTCTGAACTAAGGCTAAAAACATAACCTGCAATAGACTTCCAATCATCAGGGTCATCGGTCCAATTTGACTCAATGAAACCAACCAATAAAGGAGCCCCCCCTGAACTGTAATGTATCCTGAACTGAACTATACCACAAACATAGTGAAGTATCCTTTTAGCTACTTTGTAATGGCTTTCATGGGGTGTTTGCATATACCAGGCAACAAGACCAACCACAAAGGAAAGATCGGGATGGGTATGAGTCAAGTATAAGAGGCTACCAACTAACTAGAGGTACAGGGTGACATCAATTTCGGGAGAAGTACATGTGGCAACAAGATTGACTCCAGACTGAAAGGGAGAAAGGGTTGGTTTACAATCATCCTTGTGAAAGCGATGAAGAAGGTCACAAGAATACTTAGATTGGGAAAAAAAAATTCCTTCATTGGTTTGAAAAACTTGGAGGCCAAGGAAATAGTGCAAAAAGCCTAAGTCTTTCATTTCAAATTTCTTCTTAAGGCTGGTTTTCACATGGTTTAAAAGTTTTGAGTCACTACTAGTAAGGATAAGGTCATCAACATAAAGGACAAATATTATGAGATGGTTTCATACTTTCTTGGTATAGACATTAGGATCAGAATGACATCTAGAGAATCCAGTGGCAATAAGAAATATGTCCATTTTGGCATACCAAGCTCGGGGAGCTTGCTTAAGACCATAGAGAGATTTCTTAAGGAGAAAAACAAGGATAGAATCATTCTGGACATAACCATGAGGTTTTTCCATGTAGATTTATTCTTGCAAATATCCATGCAAGAAGGCGTATTTAACATCCATCTGATGGACCTCCCATTTATGTGAGGCAGTAATGGAAAGAACAAGGTAGATGGAATTCATTTTGTCTACAAGGGAAAATGTTTCATTATAGTCAATTCCTTCAACTTGGGAAAATCCTTTGGCAACTAATCAAGCCTTGTGTCTTTCAATACTTCCATCTGATGCATACTTAGTTCTGTAGAACCATTTACATATGACAAGTTTACTTCCTTTTGGAAGAGGTACAATATCCCAAGTATTGTTTGCCATTAAAGAACAATACTCTTCATTCATTGTTGTATCCCAATATGAATGACCTGAAGCTTCTGCAAATGTCTCTAGATCACGAGTCTTTGAAAATTGAGCCAAAAGAGAAGAGGCTCGCTGGAACTGTGAATGTGTCCAATGCTGATATGAAGGATCACCAACAAGATCACCAACTGCTTCTCATGTTGAACAGAACCATCTAGGAAGTAGTGGAGCTGGAGCTGGTGTTGGTTCAGGTTCAAAGGACTCATCTGGAGGAAGGTGAGCAGGCGGAGGTGAATTTTCATCCTCACTTTCATCAATTGAATAAGAAACCAGAAAAGAAGAAGGAAAGAACATCGAATATGGCCCACAGGCAGAAGAAGGCACAAATGTCGAATTAGGCTCATAGGCCAAAGAAGGCACAAACACCGAATTAGGCTCGCAAGACAAGATATTTTCATCAAATTTAACATCTCTTCTAATAATAATTTCATTACAATGTGATTGAAGAAGTCTATAATGTTTGACATCTTCATAATAACCAAAAAATATACACTTCTCACTTTTAGGCTGCAATGCTTTCCTTTTATCATCAAGAATGTGAGCCCATGCTATACTGCCAAATACACGGATGTGACTTACATCTGGTTTAATTTTAGTCCAAGCTTCTTCCAATGTTATATTTTTAAGAGCCTTTGTGGGAGTGTGATTTACTATGTAATTTGCACAGTTGATGACTTCTACCCAATACTTTAGACTTAGTCCCTTAGATTTGATCATACAATTAGCCATTTCTTTTAATGTGCAGTTCTTTCTTTCAACAACACCATTTTGTTGTGGTGTATATGAAACATTGTGTTGCATTTGGATGCCCTGTGTAGTGCAGTAACTTGTAAAATTATTGTTCACATATTCGCCTCCATTATTTGTTCTTAACCTTTGAATTTGATGTCTAGATTGCTTTTCTACAAGGGCATTATAGGCCAAAAACTTGTCAAAAACTTCGCTCTTAAGTTTTAAGAAGTAAAAACAAGTACGTATAGAAAATTCATCAATGAAAGTTAAGAAATACTTGCACCCATAAAAAGAAGGAGAAGAAAGTGGACCACACAAATCATTGTGAAGAAGTTGCAAAGGGCTCGAGGCGTGCCAAGAGGCACATTTGTCAAAATTGTCCCGATGATGTGTCAATAACACAACTGACAAAAACACCATTTCTGCATGAAACAAGAGGAAGACCAATTACCATCTGTTGATTACATAGTTGCTGCAATGAGTGATAGTTTAGATGACCAAACCACTCATGCCAAAGTTTGCTCAAGTCATCGCTATGAACAACAAAAAATGATGAAAAAGATGATGACCCAAAGTTGTCAAACTTGTACAACCTGGTAATATCATGAACAATTCCAGTTGCAAGAAAATGCTTAGGATCTTTTAGATCCTTGATTACAACTTGGTGAGGTAAAAACTCTACAATTTTACCTTCACTTGAATGAGTGATTTGATATATTGATAGAAGGTTACAAGAAAGACTTGGAACACACAATACATCATTGAAATGACCATTTTCTACTTGAACTGTTCTAGATCCTACAACGCTAAGAGATCTATCATCCCCAACAAATATTTTCTTGGTGTTACATTCATTTAGAGCAGAAAATATGTCTTTATCCTTAGCCATATGATAAGATGTTCCAGAATCAATAAGCCACTCATCAGAAGAAGAAGTAGAAGTTGTATTGAAGGAGAAACCATAAACAGAAAGTGCATGTCCATGAGAAGAAGAAGAAGAAGTAGAATATATATTAATGTTGTGCTTCTTCATCGTTGCTTCTAAAGCTGCCATCTTCTTGAAACATTTGGACTCATCATGACCATCTGTATCACAAAATTTGCAATGTCTGTCAATCTTCTTATTTTTATATTTTGCTTGTTTGTCACCATTAGGAGAGGAAGCTGTCTAAGTGGGTTTGGGACCCTTATGTTGCTTGTTGTTGTGGTTAGGATGTTGCTTCTTGGGATTCTTGGGCTTATCTTTCTAATGGAAGACTAAGGCTTTGTTGGAGGTACCTACAATGTTGATCACTCCAAGTTGTACAAGCTTATCTTGCTCTCTAATCAAAGCATCACAAAAGGACTCAAGAGTGGGTTTTTGATAAGCTGTCCCTAGAGCCTCTTTCATGGCATAACAGGTAGATACAAACACATAATATGCACTACCTAGCTTAGAAAGAATAGGATAGATGCAACACTCTTCATCCATCTTTATCTTAAATTCTTCACATAAAATTCTTAGTGTTTTAAACTTGGATATATAGTCTTCAATGTAAGAAAAAACAATTGGACTTAAAGTCAGTACTTTATTTTCTAACTGTTGTGCTCGAATAATATTGTGTTTACCAAACACAGATTCAATATTTTCCCAAGCTTCATTGAGTTTATCGATTTGATGAAGGTGGAACCTTAAATCAAGAGAGATGGACATTCCGATTATGCCACGTGCTTCATCATTCCTATTATCTGATTTGAATTTTTTATGAGCATTAGTAGGTTCTTTTTCCTTTTCCAAGGTAATCTGGTACAAGCCTTTACTTTGTAATAAATCCTCCATATGGGATTTTCATTAGAAGTAGTTGGTGTTGGTAAGCAAAAGATTACTTGAAGAATAACTATTAAATATGTGGATAATATGGAATTAAAAATTGAAACTGATGATCTGGATGGAAAGATCTTGAAAAATTAGCGGTTTAAAAAAAAAAAAAAAGGCACTGAAAATGGACTTCGGATGTGAAAGCTATGCCTTTTAAAAAAAAAACATAAACTGTAACCAAAGGACCACGTCATGGTGTAAGTTGTTTTATGAAGTGACCCACTTTTATAAAAATAAGTGGGGATCACTTTTACAATGAAGTTACTTTATAAAAGAAAATCTGCATGCAAAATGAATAACTCTAAAAACTACTTATAGTGATTCACTTTTATACTTGAAGTGAAATACACTTTAAAATGGAGCATGAACTTTAAAAAAAAAGTAACAAAAAGAGAGACTTGAACTCAAGATCTCTTACTTAATAAGGAAAATTTTAACCAAGTGGGCTAGCAACACATATTGTATTGTTTAACAAGAGGATTGGGGTTGTTCTTGAAGACGGTCTTGGAGAGCGTGCTAAAAAAAACTCTTTTCATGCAAGAAAACAATTTTGCTTCTCGATGACAACAAGGGTTAGATATCGGTTAGCTTACCCGAAAAATGCATATTTTCCTATCTGTTTCTGATTTGCCAAGATCACATAGGGCATGGGACAAAGATCATACGCAGATCTAAGAGAGTAGCAACCTAGAAACAAACAATATACAACCGAAATAATACTTTGCAAAAAATTTAAAAAGGGCATATTTAGGCTTTATACCTCCGGATCTAGCTGAAATGGTTGTATCTTGGGAAAACAGAAACCTTTTCTAGTGAAACGAAAAGCGATCTTGAAAGAAAAGAGTGCTCTGGATGCAATGAAACAATCCTCTCAGCCCAGGAATGTACAACAATGGCAGGAATGGAGATGAGGAAACTTGGCTTCACGATCTCGATCTACAACAAGAGCGAGTCTTCAAACAGGCTCTGATACCATGTTCAAAAACACAAGTATTCCAACAGAGGACGAACACCTTCAGTAACCACTCAAATAAACAGATCAAATATCAACACACCGATGTTTTGACGTAGTAAAACCCCTACGAAGAAACATCCACGACCCCAACTAACGTGGCCACTTGGAGCAGTTTATTAATGCAAAAGAAAAATATTACATAGAGATTTTACAAGAGAGTTTATCACAATCGATCATCGACAAATGACCCTCCATGCTCTTTAAATAGATATCATGGACCAATAGGGTTTCAAGCCATAGATCAATGGTCGTTAAGATCGAGGAGAATATAAACCGTCTGATCAGTCTATGTCGGGAACATATCGTGACCGTCAGATTTCCTAACTACAAATGCATACTAATGCATACTAAATAAACGCACTAAGAAACACAATTTTACCTAACGACACATTAGAACAAGTAGATCTTAACTAACTCCTAAAACATCCTAACAAATTCCACTAAGTGGATATAATCATCCCACTTTGATGGCTAGTCCATTACATGCACCCATTATTGTAAGAAAATTCCACTAAGTGGATATAATCCTCCAACTTTGATGGTTGGTCCATCATATACACCCATTATTGTAAGCAAATTCCACTAAGTCGATATAATCCTCCCTCTTTGATGGTTGGTCCATCACATACATATTGAGCATATCCTCTATTATTCTATTGGTCCTTTCTTTTTTCCCATATGACCCTGGGTGATACATTGTACTAAGATTTATATTTGTCCCAAAGCCTTTGAATAAACCTTTCCAAAAATTGGAAGTGAATTTTGGATCTCTATTTGAAACAATTGTTGTGGGCACTCCATGTAGCATGGAAATTTCTTTCATGTAGATTTCTGCAATATTTGTTTCCTTGTGTGTATTCTTTACCAAAATAAAATGTGATGCCTTAGTTAATTTATCCACCACTACCATGATGGAATCATGTTGCTTCATTTTTCTAGGCGGCTTAGTAATAAACTCCACCGTGAAAAAATATCACTTCCATTCTGGAATGGGCAATGGCTATAACAACCCAACTGGATGTCTATGTTCTGTCTTCACCTTTTGTGACTCTAGACACCTAGCTATATAATTAACCACTTCTTTCTTTATTCCTAGCCAAAAGTATTGGCTTCTCACAACTGCAATTGTTTTTTGATATCTTGGGTGTCCAACATATGGCACATTGTGCATTTCCCTCGTCATTCTATTTTTTATCTTACTGCAATTTGGTAGATATATTTTTCCTCTATACCTGAGTATTCCATCCTCTTGCAACTCACAATATTTAAATTTCCGTTGTAAATTTTCTTGTTGTAATGTTTCTTTTGTTTTTAGATATTGTTGATCTGAGTTTGTTGCTTCATTAATTTTATCTTTCAGATCAACCCTGTACATGCTAATGGCTGCAACATGCATTTCATGAGCTTTTCTGTTGAGTGCATTAACCACTTGATTTTCCCTGCCTTTTATATGCTTAATTTCAAAGTCATATTCACTCAGAAATTCCAGCTATCTAGTTTTTATGGAATTTAATGTGCGCTATCAAAACAAATGTTTCAGACCACAACGGTCTATCCTTAGCTCAAATCTTCTCCTCGTGAGGTAATGTCTCCACATTTTTAGAGCATTAATAATGACTGCTAATTATAGATCATGGGTAACATAATTACTCTCATTCTCTTTTAAATTTTTGGACTTATAGCATACCACATGATCATTCTAAGTGAGGACTCCACCTAGCCCTTCCTTGCATGCATCAATACACACAACAAAATATTCATCTAGATATGAAATCTTCAATATCGAGGCACTGGTCAATATGTCTTTCGGCTTCTGAAAGCTCTTTTCACACTTCGAAGTCCATTCAAATTTCACTCCCTTCTTTTGCAAAGAAGTGATCGGGCTTGCAATCTTTGAGAATCATTTCAAAAATCTTCAGTAATAACCTGCAAGACACATGAATTATTTGACCTCTATCACATTTCTTTGTGTTGGCCATACTCTAATGGCCTCTATATTCTCAGGATCAATTGCTATCTCATATGCTAAGATAATATGTCCAAAGCAGTGAATCTTATTTTGATAAAAGATGCACTTACTTAGCTTGGCATACAACTTTTGGTCTCTTAAAACTTTTAGCACCATTCTTAAATGTTTCACATGTTTCACTTCTGACTTTGAATAGATGTGAATATCATTCATGAACACAATCAAAAACTTATCCAGGTACTCCATGAACTCTCCATTCATCAGACACATGAAAATTGTAGGTGCATTTAATAGTATGAATGACACTATCGTGAATCATAATTCCCATATCTTGTCATGAATGATGTCTTGTTGGTATCCTCTTCTTTTATCCTCACTTGATGATAACCTGATATGAAGTCAATCTTGGAAAATATTCTTGTACCTTTTAGTTGATCAAATAAATCATCAATCCTTGGAAAATGATATTTTTTCTTTATGGTGACCTTACTTAGCTATCTGAAATCAACACACAGCATTAAGGTTCCATATTTCTTCTTCACAAAAATAACTAGGGCACCCCAAGGTGGCACACTTGGGTGTATATACCCCTTCCTTAACAATTCTTCAAGATGCATTTGTAACTCCTTCAATTTTGGTGTGCCCATTTTGTATGGTGTCTTGGACACTTGAGAAACTCCTAACACCAAATCAATATAGAAATCAAGGTCTCTCTTTGGTGGCAATCCTGAGATTTCTCCAAAAACATCTTTGAAATCCCTCAAGACCGAATGTTCTTCAATGCTTTCCACTTTATCTTTGGCTACCTCTTCCATATGGGCTACAAAAATCTAACATCCCTTCCTAAAACTCTTTTTCAACTACATAGCTAAAATTTCTCTAACAACTACAACTCTTGGAATGCCTTGAACCTTGCCTTGCTTCCCTTCTTCATAAATACATGTGATTGTCTTATTGTAACAATATAAGACAACATGTTGTTTTTCCAACAAATCCATGCTAATTATAAAATTATATGAACCCAATGGTATGATGTTCACATCTACCTTTGTGTTGATTCCATTCATGTCTATTGTACGATATTTAAATAGGTCATTGATCTTCCTCTTAGCCCCTGTGGGTAACTAAAATAACCAATATTTCTTATGCTTACTCTTTTGCAAGTGAAATCTTTCAACAATGTTAGAGTTTGTGTAACTATGTCTAGCTCCATAATGAATTTAAATTGATATGGGATGGTTCTCAATCTTACCTTCCACTTAAATCATGGGGGATTGATATTATGCTTGTTTGTTGTCCAAGGCTGCTTAAATCCTTGGCATGTTTCCTCCCATTCCTTCAATTATTTCAACCTCCTGAATGTTGTGGAAAATCCTCATTTTTTCTCCTTTGTTAGGGTAGTCCCTATATAACTGATTTCCCTCACATCCCCAACATTGTACAGGCTACTTCCTCGGCCTTTTTCGAAATGAATATGCAGTCTTGTGCTCATTTTGGGTTGATTGACCTTTTTAATTTACTTGAGATTTGTTTTTGAAAAAGGGTGGCTCAAAACCTTTCTTCCTTTGATCCCTTTTACCCTTCATATTGTCATTCCAAGATTTTAAAAAAGATGACCTTCCTCTGCTCTACTCATAAAGATGTTTTTCTCTCGTTATGGCTTCCTCCAAAGTCTTGGGGTTATTTATATATTGTATCTTGTCACTATAGAAGGAGGGTAACCCACTTAGAAACCTTTGGATTTTGAGTTTCTCATCCTTTATGAAGTCCACATACTTAAAAAACTCAAATAATCTCTTCGCATATTCATCCATGGTCATGCTTCCCCACTTCAAGTCAAATAATTCTTTCATCTTCCTTTCATAGTAATTCTCAAAAAAATGTTTCTCTTGGAAATATCTTTGAACTACCTCCATGAGACCTTCTTCTCATCGAGATGCTTGGATTTCTTAAGTTGATCTCACCACATGGTTACCTTTCCTTGCAAGTTGTAGGTTTCAATTCTTGCTTCTACCCTTGAGGGGTAATCATGTAGCTGGAAATATTTCTTCATTTCCAACAACCAGGCCTCTGCCTCTTCTCCTTTCATGTGCTCACCATTGAAAGTTGGTTGCTTTATTTTCCTAAGTTCACCTTGAAATATGTCTACCTCAGGCCTTCTTCTCTGCCTCCTGATAGGAGACACACTTGGGATGATCCTTGGCCCTAAAATTGCATGATCTCTCCAAGTGGATTTATCTAGGGAATGATGGCTCCTACACATACTTCTTGATTTTCTTTCATTCCCATTAGCATCCCTTTTGTTATGAGATCTGGATGTTGTCACTTTTCTAGCACTAGTTGCTTGCTTTGTTCTAGAGTCTTTATTGGCCTGCCTATATAGCATATTCATAATCTAAAGTATCTCTTCCTGAGCCTTCATAATATTTTCATAATCATCCATACAGATTTTCACTTCTCTCTGTAGACTTCTCCTAGTTACAGGCTCCTTCCCGCCTCTTCTTCCAATAGAATTTGTCTCAACATTTCCCATGTTGATATGCATACCTGTGATCTCCTCCTTATGGATGTAAGGTGCCTAGGCATATTCTATAACTCCAGTCCTCATAAAAGAACCAAATTTATCTGTACCTATATTTCTGCAAGAAATGTGCATGTAATAATTATCTTTAGAACATGCATACTATAAAACATTTCATTAATTATATTACAGGTTATTCTTCTAATCAATTTATGAAGAAAAAATGCACCAAGACAAAATCTAATTCCTTAGAAGTATTCCTCTCTGAAAAAACTCTCCAATGGTTGTACTTATGCTATATTTTAAGTTATGAGTGAAAAGTTACAACATTCACAAGTTGCAATTTTCCACTCATTACTCTGTTTTTACTACTGCAAAATTGCTTTATTACTTTTTGAGAAAAATTTTGGTGCCTAATTCACAATTTTGGGTAGATAGATGTCTTCTCCTCCTCAACACCTTTCCATTGACTACTCGTATTCCCAAATCCAAGCTCCAAGCTGAAAGTTATGGTTTGAGGAAGTTTAGACTGTTGTTCTCATTTTATCTTTGTATGATACACATGTCTTCCTTCTCTTCCTGCACATTTTTACATACCTGGATTCCAAATTTGGATCCATGGTTGCCTTCTATGGTTCATAATATTTTCATAGACTGCTCTTGAACCCCAAACAGACTTCTGAGCAAGACATTATGCCCTCTGGAAGTAAACTAGTACTAAAAATATGCCCTTAACTATTTTAGTTGTAACTTTCTCATATGAGCTTTATTTTGCGCCTAGAGTAGCTCGTTGGAAATATCTCTCCAAGTTGTTTTAGTTAAGCTACAAAATGTTTATGTGGTGACCTTGGCACTTATAGTTTCAAAAATTTGAACTCCTAAAAATGATGTTTAGGGTCTCAAAATGCCCCTGCAAGTTTAAGACATTCAAAAATCTGAAAATTTTGTGGCCCACAGATCAATCTCCATCGTCTATCACCAGCTCAAAGAAATATGGACCGTTGATTTTCCAACACTACATCGATGATCGAATAATTCCTTTGGTGAACCAAAATTGCTCACCAATTTCCCTAAATCTTGATCACTGACCATTGACCATCAACAATTTCTTTTAGAAACCAATTTATTTGCCCACAAATTTCGTTGAACCCCGATCATCGGTGAATTTCCTTGGAAACCAACTTGTTTACAAATTCCACTGAACCTTGATCATCAACCATTTATTGGCTGACATGGTAACTATGCTGACATGGAATGACAGATATATGTTGATGTGGCATGACACGCAGATGATAAAATGGCAGTCTAGCTAATGTGGCATGACACTTGGATGTTGACATTGTAGGACACTTGGATGCTGAGGTGGCATGACACATGGACACTGATGTGGCAAGAAACACCATCATCCCCTTCCTTCATCGATGATCAAGAAATTCTATTGGACACTTGAGCACCTATCTAAGTCGACTGACTCCTAATCATCAACCATTGGCGATCAATGATTTCCTTTGGACACATGAAACCTTTCACCAATTTCTAACAATCCTTGATCATCGACCATTAACAATTTCCTTTGGCCCACCCAAAATCTTCGCCAAACTCCTCGATCTGACTATCGACGATTGGTGAATTCTCTTGGAAAAAACAATATACTTTAGCAAATATCACCGACCTGACCATCGATCATCGACGATCTCTCTTGGCGAACCCAACACTTAGAAATTTTCGACCAAATCCTACATGAATTTGGGTTGTCGATCTTCCATTTAGAATGATCTTGACCATTGATCCGCTCCAACTTCTAAACAACCGAAAATGAATCTAGACCGTCAATCTATCTCTGTTAGGATATTTAGATACTTAGGAGTTAGTTAAGATCTACTTGGTCTAATATGTCGTTAGGTAAAAGTGTGTTTCTTTAGTATGCATTAGTATGCATTTGTAGTTAGGAAATTCGATGGTCACGATATGTTCCCGACATAGAGTGATCCGACGGTTCATACTCTCCTCAATCTTAACGGCCATTGATCCGTGGCTTAACACCCGATTGGTCCATGATCTCTATTTAAAGAGCATGGTGGGTCATTTGCCGATGATCGATTGTGAGAAAATCTCTTGTAAAATCTCCCTGTAATCTTTTTCTTTGCATTAATAAACTGCTCCAAGTGGCCGTGTTGGCTGGGGCCGTGGATGTTTCCCCGTAGGGGTTTTACCACGTGAAAACATCGATGTGTTGATCTTTGATCTGGTTATGTGATTGGTTACTAAAGGTGTTCGTCCTCTGTTGGAATACTTGTGTTGTCGAACATGGTATCAGAGCCTGTTTGAAGACCCGCTCCTGTTGTAGATCGAGATCGTGAAGCCGAGTTGCCTCATCTCCATTTTCTGGCATTTCTGTACATTTTTGGGCTGAAAGGACTGTTCCATTGTGTCCGGAGCATGCTTTTCATTTAGGAACACTTTTCGTTTCACTCGAAAAGGTTTCCGTTTGCCCAAGATACGGCCATTACAGTCAGAATCCGGAGGTATAAAGTCTGAATACGCATTTTTAAATTTTTGCAAAGTTTTGATTTTATTTCGGCTTGTATTTTTTTTTCTGGGCTGCTACTCTTTTAGATATGCGTATGCTCTTTGCCTCACACCTTGTGCGATCTTGGCAAATCAGAAACAAATAGGAAAAGGTGCATCTTCCGGGTAAGCTAACCGAGATCTAACCCTTGTTGTCATCGAGAAGCGAAATTTTTTTCTTGTGTGAAAAGAGTTTTTTTGGAGCATGCTCTCCAAGGCCAACAACAACAACAACAACAACAACAACAACAACAACAACAATCCTCCTTCTAAACATTACAATATGTTTTGCGAGACCAGTTGGTTAAAACTTGCCTTATTAAGTAAGAGGTCTTGAGTTCAAGTCTCTATTTTGTTACTTTTTTTGAAAAAATTCATGCTAAAAATTGTAAAGTGCATTTCACTTCAAGTATAAAAGTGAATCACTATAAGTAGCTTTATATTTTATTTTAGAGTTATTTTGCATGCAAATTTTCTGTTATAAGGTAACCTCATTGTAAAAGTGATCCCCACTTCTCTTTATAAAAGTGGGTCACTTCATAAAGTAGCTTACACTATCACGTGGTTATTTGGTTACCGTTTATGCATTTTTTAAAAGGGGCATAACTCTCACATCGGAAGTCTGTTTTCAGTGCTGTTTTTTTTAAAACCGCACAACTTTTCGAGATCTTTCCATCCAGATCATTAGTTTCAGTTTTTAAATTTGCATTATCTACATATTTAATATGGCTTCTACAAATACTGTCATGCTTACCAGTGACAACTACTTCCAATGGAGATCCCATATGGAAGATTTATTAAGAAGTAAAGGCCTGTATCGGATTACCATGGGAAAGGAAACAACTCCCATTGATGATGATAAGAAAGCCAAATGGGATAATAGGAATGACGAAGCACGTGGACTAATTGGAATGTCCATCTCTCCTGATCTAAGGTACCATCTTCAAGGAATTGATGACCTCGAAGCAGCTTGGGACAATATTGAATCTGTGTTTGGTAAACTCAATATTATTCGAGCACAACAGTTAGAAAATCAAATACTGACCTTGAGTCCAAGTGATTTTTCTTGCCTTCGAGACTATCTATCTAAGTTTAAAACACTCAGACTTTTATGTGAAGAATGTAAGATAAAAATGAAGGAAGAGTGTTGCATATATCTTATTCTTTCTAAGCTAGGTAATGCATATTCTGTGTTTGTATCTACCTTTTATGCCATGAAAGAGGCTCTAGGGAAAGCTTATGTAGAACCCACTCTTGAGTCCTTTTGTACTTCTTTGATTAGAGAGGAAGATAAGCTTCTACAACTTGGAGTGATCAACACTGCAGGTACCTCAAACAAAGCCTTAGTTTCCCAG
>JASDQU010104646.1:119136-165724 GCA_032191745.1 Picea mariana | reverse complement strand
GCAAGCTCCCCGAGCTTGGTATGCCAAAATGGATAGCTTTCTTATTGCCACTGGATTCTCTAGATGCCATTCTGATCCTAATGTCTATACCAAGAAAGTAGGAAGCCATCTCATCATCCTTGTCCTTTATGTTGATGACCTTATCCTTACTGGTAGTGACTCAAAACTTTTAAACTATGTGAAAACCATCCTTAAGAAGAAATTTGAAATGACAGACTTAGGCTTTTTGCACTGTTTCCTTGGCCTCCAAGTTTTGCAAACTAATGAAGGAATTTTTCTTTCCCAGTCTAAGTATGCTTGCGACCTTCTTCGTCACTTTCACATGGACGATTGTAAACCATCCCCTTCTCCCTTCCAGTCTGGAGTCAAGCTTTCTGCCACTTGTACTTCTCCTGAAGTTGATGCCACCCTGTATCGTTAGTTAGTTGGTAGCCTCTTATACTTGACTCATACCCATCCTGATCTTTCCTTTGCTGTTGGTCTTGTTGCTCGATATATGCAAACACCCCATGAAAGCCATTGGAAAGCAGCTAAAAGGATACTTCGCTATGTTCGTGGTACTACTTAGTTTGGGATACATTACAGTTCAGGGGGGACTCCCTTATTGGTTGGTTGCACTGATTCATATTGGGATGACGAACCCGATGATCGAAAGTCTACTGCAGGTTATGTTTTCAGCCTTGGTTCAGGACCTGTCACTTGGGCCTGTAAGAAACAACAGGCTATTGCACTTTCTTTAGCAGAAGAAGAGTACCGAGCAGCGGTAAATGCAAGTCAGGAAGCCCTGTGGCTTCGACAGATCCTTTCAGAGTTTGGATTCCAGCACCAGCATCCGACCAGCCTTTGGTGTGACAATCAAAGTGCCATCAAGCTCGCCAAAGACCCAGTTCAACATCAGCGTAGCAAACACATCGAGATACACATGCACTTCATCAGAAAGCTTATTCATGATCAAGTTATTGAAGTGCTCTTTTTCCCTACAGAAGATGAAGTTGTAGACATTTTCACAAAGTCTCTTACAGAAGTGAAGTTTTCCAAACTTCGATCTATGTTAGGAGTTCAGGAAGCTGTCATTAAGGGGGGATAGGATCTAATTCCTCCTTCCTTCTCCTATTGTGTCATTATTGTAAATCCTTCAATCCTATCCCAAGTTGTTCTTAAGGGGGGATGTTAGGATATTTAGACACTTAGGAGTTAGTTAAGATCTACTTGGTCTAATATGTCGTTAGGTAAAAGTGTGTTTCTTTAGTATGCAATAGTATGCATTTGTAGTTAGGCAATCCGATGGTCACGATATGTTCCCGACATAGAGTGATCCGACGGTTCATACTCTCCTCGATCTTAACGACCATTGATCCGTGGCTTAACACCCGATTGGTCCATGATCTCTATTTAAAGAGCATGGTGGGTCATTTGCCGATGATCGATTGTGAGAAACTTTCTTGTAAAATCTCTCTGTAATCTTTTTCTTTGCATTAATAAACTGCTCCAAGTGGCCGCGTTGGCTGGGGCCGTGGATGTTTCCTCGTAGGGGTTTTACCAAGTGAAAACATCGGTGTGTTGATCTTTGATCTGGTTATGTGAGTGGTTACTGAAGGTGTTCGTCCTCTGTTGGAATACCTGTGTTGTCGAACAATCTCATTTTCCCAATTGTTGAAAATGAATCTCGACCGCTGATCTGCTAGATCTTTCCAAACCTCGAAAAACCTTATAATTTTTTAAATCTATTTATAATGAATCTAGGTCATTTGTCTCAAAATCAACCATGATCTTAGTCGTTAATTCACCAAACTTTGCTCAATTCTTCAGTGGCCATTAAAACATGAATTTTGACTGTCCAAGTTGAATTTCAACTCTGCAAATTGATGCCCCGTATCAACTTTTCAACAGTTGTGAGGCATTTAAACTCAATTTTTCTCACGAATTTGGGGATTTCGCTATAATTTTCTTTGTTTTTCCCCAAATTCATCACATAACGAAATCTATAACAATGATTTTTTTTACCAAATTTGTGTTGGTTCTTGGTCCATACGGTTTAGTTTTGAACTAGAAGCTCTGATACCAATCTGTAACATCCCCCAACTCAGCTGAGAACCATTATGTGCGGAATTATACATAAATTAAAAAAAAATATGCTAACTAATTTTTTATAGCCTATCGTCTATGAGTTACACACAGATTTAACTATTGTTTGATACCATTAATTAAATGCATCTACAACATGCGAAAAACAATGTGAATGTAGTATAAATAACTCAACACGTCAACATATAATTCCTTATTAAACACAGAGTGAATGCACAACCATTAAGCTCATAAATACAACACATATACAAATAAAATACTTATATTTTAAATCAATTGTACAACTAGCTACTTGGGATAGACGTTCCACCCAAACATAGACATTCTATTCCAAATCTCAAGAAAAATCCACCCCTGATCTAGGGCTAGCAATCCACAATAGAGCGTGGTCTCTCATTATCCACTCACAACTTAGAAAATCCCACAACATATTGGTATTCTCCTACAACTATTCTAATTTTCCACCACCTCTCTTCTTCTTGACCTACCCAACCCAAGAAATGTACCCCTTCACTACTCTCAGTCCATCGAGCATCCCATTTGTTTATCATGGTCTCTCTGGCATAGGTAACCGGAAATCTCACTACTGAGAAACTCAAGGGAGTTCACTGCTAGGAAAACTACATGAAAAACAACAATAATAACTTGTTGCTATAGTGCAACTCACACATGAGTTCACTCTTGAGGCTTGGAAACTTGGCTCTTCATTATTCTGCTCCAAATATGCTCCAGCTCCAAATATCTTCTTTCTTGTTCTCTACTTGTTGTTCATGCAAAAACTATGACTGTCTAAAACTGTTGTAACTACACATGAAAATTTCCTCTCTTTGATTATTTGCTTGAATTACACTCTTCCCCAAACTATTGTACTCAATCCCATGCTTCCAATAACCGTGGGATGTGACTCCTCACACTCACCCTCTTACACACATTCAAAGATTGGGTTTGGGAACACTCAACAACAAAATAAAAGGTTCATATACCCACATTAATTTTAGGAAGTGGTTTGAATTAATAGACATGGTTAATTCCCCCTTGGACCCCTCTTAGAAACTCCTAGACATTCCTCTCTCTTGTGTATTAATCACCCCCAATCTCTATCCATATACCCTAGTAGCTAGCATCACATTTTATTTATTAAAATTCAGAAATACATTTCGCATATTACATCGCTTTGGTATGGCCACATTTCACATCTACATTAAGCATTAATTAAAATTGGGATTATAGTAGGGATGTTATAATAAAAGTATTGTGGAAGGGAAATAAAAGAGGGATAAACAATCAAATAATTTTAAAAAGGGGTGCAAATGTGAGAAAATAGTTCAAAGAAAATGTTTCAAAATAATAAAGGGGACAAGGTTAGATAAAAGTGGTAAATATGATGGCCTAAAAGAAGAGAAGAAAATACTCAACACGGCTACTTAGGGATTTTTGGTTCGTGTGTGTGTGTCAAAAGGCCTTTCTTGAAGGATGAGGAGTGGAAAAACGACTTTGGCCTCCCCTCCCCCCCGCCAAGCCTCTCCCCAAACCTTAGTAGGGTTTTTCCCAACTTTTGGTAGAGAATGTAGGTGGGTGGATTTCCATGGCGAGGAGGGTTTTGTGTGGTGGTGGAGCATGGATCCAAGAAATTTGTGAAGAATAACATGTTGGAATACTCAGAGGGGGGTGAATCAGTATTACACAGTAAACATTATTTTCTTTTACCATAGTTTCCTTTTAGTCAAACATGTTATCTACCACTAGTTAATCATGCAACTTACAATACACAAATATTTAACGTGGAAACTCAAATGGGGAAAACCACAAAACTTTCTTTATAAAATTTGTAAGTACTGACTTACGACAGACACCAATCTACAATAACAATTATAGGTACCGACCTATAGGGGACACCAATCCATTTTTTGAGCACCAACTCAACCAATGGGAACCAACCTATAGGGGACACCAATCCCTTTTTTGAGCACCAACTCAACCAATGGGCACCAACCCACAACATTATTATTCACAGGCACCAACCCATAGGAGACACCAATCTCCTTCCTTGATCCACCCCTGCCACCTTGAAAAAGATTTGTTTGCTTCATAATACCTCTCCAACATGCTTCATCCTATGTGTCATCAAACCTTAGATCATCTTAATTACTTCCATGCTTTCGTACAAGCCTCAGAGCCTTTGTTCTCCTCTAGCTTCTTGCTTCCACACTTCCAAAACAGATTCATACACTTTATTTATACAACTCATTTACTTATGGATTTTTCCACAAAAATAAATCCATGGGGTCGGCTCCAACTTCCTCAAAATCAGGCTCCAAAGATTCTTCAAATTGGGCTACAATACCCTCCATGAAATTCGGTCTATATTCCTTCTATTGCATGTGATTTGATTCTCTGGTCCTTGACATTCAATTGTCGTCTGATCTAGATTTCGATTCATTCTCCTCCGTTGATTTTCAATTGCATCAAATGGAACCATCAAAGTACCAAGTCACTCAACACTTAGCAACCGTCCGATCACTTTTTGTTTCATCTCATTCGTCGATATATGATCATATTCATTGGGACCACCAAGCCTATTAGAATTACCTCTATCAGAGTCCCTTCCTATCTTTTCTGTCATTGATTTGATCGGAGGCTCCATATTCATCGTTCGTCGTTGTCACTTAACATCATCATTGTTGAATTCTCTCTTGGTCCTTATCCTGACAATATATTATCCTCGACGATTTTCTCATATCCCATATGATGGAACTAACACTCCAGAGGACTAGGCGCAATGACCTGATGCTTATCGCATTGCCATCGACATTTTCTTTCGGAAGAAAATACAAGGCTTCCATTGTTCTAATCTGATGATGCTAGACTCCTATTAAACCTCCACTCCAATATCATGCTTTCATGAGTCTTCTCTCAGAACCATTGATATGGACTCCGTTCATTTAATCTTTGTCATGGGTTAACTTACTCTAACCACTGGTCATTGGGCCTACTGTCATCGGCACATCGATCAAAGCTGTGGTGGAATATTCTTTAATACCCTTTGTATCAGAGTACTAATGTTGCTTTAGTTTGAGTCACTCCGATGGTCAAACTTCAAATTCTAAACAACCTCCACCGTCAATCATTCAAGATCTACGATCACACCCATTAGCCTTCGTTTCCACTGCACTAGGTCTTCGTTGGATGAATTGTACATATTTTTCATGTGTCTCACTCACAACAGTGGATCTCACTTCCATGTCTCCACTTCACAATTATTGATGTCAACTCGTCACGTGTCTCTGTAAATTTCCACGTGTCCTTTTCAGAGTCGTTGATCTATTCCACTCCAAATAGATCCCAGTCATTGATCAGTCTTGTTCTGTCAAAGTTCCTTACTGGAATCTCATGGATTTGCTTCGACAACCAATAAGATGCCTCCACGCGTCAAATTTGTAGTCGTTGATCTATCTACTCTGAATGGATCTCAACCATTGATCACTTCTCGAAATGGATGATCAGATATTTCGACACGTAAAACAAGTTGCGACGAAATATTATTTGGTATCTTGATTTCAGAGTGACAAAACTTCCCCAATTTTCTAAACATCGAATGAACGGTATCGAAAAGGAATATTCTTTGATGCTGTATCTGTTGAAGTTTTGTAACAAGCTTATAAAATTGGACTCTGAAATACTTGATGCTATCCCATCGGACTCTGAACTCCGATAGATGTTGGTCGTTGATATGAACTATTAACAATTATGATTACCTCTGGGTTTCGAGACTTAAATCAGTTCAAAAGACTATTGATCTCAGTCGTTGATCCTTCCAATGATCAATGGTCACAATTAGATATTCTCTTGTCTACGATTCTAATCTTGGCCATCCAAACTTTAACACATGAACAAAGTCTCGGTCTGATGAATCTATGGTCATGGTTGATTTTTTATCCTTATTTGACGGTTCTTGTCCCTCCACACTTGCAAATGGGATTCACATCTCTATCCACCTGCAAACATGATTCTACAAAGTATGATTTAGTATTGATGTAGGATCATCAATCTATTCGATGATCGATGATCAAGTCATGAACTATCCTCCTTCCTTGACTGAGGTTTCTTTTGCAACCAATATTTAAGTGTCTATTGTCATCCTGTCACAAACAAATTGTCATCAATGACACTATCAAGTAGTCAGTCAAACAAACTCCCCTTACAATGATGACATCAATGACACAAAATGTCCAACAATCTCCCCCTTGTAATTGATGGAAACAATTTAGTAAAACATCACTTTCTCCAGCTCCCCCTACCAATATGCTTCTCTTCTGAGTTGTTTGTTTTACTGGACATTTTCTCCCCCTTTGTGAACAATGACAAGGTTTCCTTTACTCTTCTCTGTCTTTCTGCAATTCCCCCTTTGAGTCCCCTAGCACGATACTCTTCAATTTCTACTTTTGCAATGTGCAATCATATGTACTCTCCCCTTGAGATTTTGGTTCTACTGAGCTCCCAACAGCTTTCAGCTGAAGCTTTCACTGAGAAATGGGAATGACTCCCATATTTTTTCTGAGATACTAAAATGTATCTCTAGGTAGGGGTTTTGCAAATATGTCTGTTATTTGTTTCTTGGTATGAACATACTCCAACTTGAAAATCTTATCATTTACATGTTCCCTTAGAAAATGATATTTGATTGGGAATTTTTTTGTCTTTAAGTGCATCACTGGATTCTTTTAAATTTTCATAGCATTAGTGTTTTCACATAGTATCTAAATTGGATTCTTGTAGTCTATATGAATTCCTTGCAATGTTGATTTCATTCGGAGAATTTGTGTACAACAGGATGTTGTTGCAATGTACTTTTCTTATGCCGTGGAAAATGAGATTGAAGATTGTTTCTTGGTTAGACAAGATACTAAACAATTTCCCAAGAAGAATGCTCCTCCACTTGTGCTCTTCCTATCATCAAAATTGTCTGCCCAATCTGCATCAGTACATGTTATTAGAGTAATATCTTCTCATTTTGGATACCATGGTCCAAAGTCCAAAGTACCATTTAAATATATAAATATTTTTTTGACAACTTGTACATGTGTTTCCTTGGGTAAAGCTTGAAATCTTCAAACTAGCCCTACTGCATGCATTATGTCTCGCCTTGTAGTTGTCACATAAAGTAGGCTGCCCAACATTGACCTATACATAGATTGATCAGTTTTATTAGATTCATCCTCCCTGCAAAGATTACATCCAATGGCCATGGGTGTGTTGACAGGTTTACAATATTCCATTTCAAACTTCTTCAACATCTCTTTGATGTATTTGGTCTGAGAGATGAATATTCCTTTGCTAGTTTGTGTGATCTGCAGTCCCAAAAATAATGACAATTCTCCTAGCATGGACATCTCAAATTCCTCTTGCATTTCTTCTGCAAACTTTTGGCTCATTTTATCATTATTAATTCCAAAAAAAATATCATCCATGTACACTACAATGATCAACATTTATGCATTATCTATTTTGATGTAGATATTGTTGTCTGTTGTTCCCTTTTTGAAGCCTTGTTGTTGTAGGTACTTGTCAAGTCTTGAATCCATGCTCTAGGAGATTGATTTAAGCCATATAATTATTTCTTCAATTTGCACACATAATCTTGATTATCTGTCAACTGAAGTCCCTCAGGCTATTCAATGAATACTTACTCTTCCAATTTTCCATTTATAAATGCATATTTAACATCCATTTGATAGACTTTAATACTCTTGTAGCTTGCAAATGCCAAAAAGATTCTAACGGCTTCTAGTCTGGATACTGGAGAAAATGTTTCATCAAAGTCTACCCCTTCAACTTGAGCATATCCTTTACATACAAGCCTTGCCTTATTTCTCACTACTTGTCCATCCTCATTCAGTTTGTTCCTAAAGACCCACTTAGTCCCAATTACATTCTTGTCTTTTGGTCTTGGAACTTGTTAGCACTCTGTAAATTTTGTCCGGATGAAAAGACAAATGACAGAGGTAACTTTTTCAACCAGCTTTAGAGCTGAGGCACTAGCCTGCTCAACTCAGAGAGGGCTCTCTCGTGTCCCTTAATGTTTCTTTTAGAAATCAATGGCTAGATTTGGTTTGTTTTGGGGGGTTCTTATAAAATAACTGAAGAAATGAAGATAACATTTGGGCTATGGAGTCTAGAATGAACAATGCATTGTCAAAACATGAAAACTATCAAGAGGAAAAGGCTAAATAAGGTGATGAGTTTGAGTTTATATTTGAAATTTGCATGGCATCAGAGGAAAAAGAAACATATAACTGCATCATAACATATTAAAATAAATTCATAATTGGTTGAGAAGAAATACACATAGTCTAAATCGCTTAAGCCAAGAGCATCGCAATGATGAATTTTGGGTTTTTATTTCTCCAATTTAGAAAGATGAAAGCGTAAATGAAATATAAGATTACAAGAATCACATACTATGAAAGAACACAAGACTCATATCACCGCCAATTAGAATCTTTTCATAAATAGTCCAAAATCCGCTTTTGCATTTATATATTCATTCTAGCCCCAAAGTTTGCAAAAGTCTTCCTGCTTAGAGGGCAGACTCCTCTTTTCTCCATCCTTTCTATATCCTTGAGATAATATATATATATATATATATATATATATAGAGGAATTTCTTGTGGAATTCAAAACGTTTAAACTTCCCCATAATTTCTAAAAATAGAGATCAGTTACAAAAAGGAGTAATTTATAAAGACAATTATCCTATTTTAAAGGGATCATTACGAACAGGTCTAACATATCTGGGACCTTTTTCTTCGACCATCATCTGTCCAAATTTGTTGGAACATACTCAATCCTACCAGAGAATTTATTTTAGCTTGGCGATTTCCTGCTTTAGAGTGCTCAACCAGGCTAGTTGATTTTCCCCGACGCTCTCCATCACCTCAGCTCTGATTTCTATTTTCTGCCGTTTGCTCCGCTTCTTCGTCACTTTCTGCTTGTAGATTTCATCTACGTGTCCATTGATGATTAGGTCCCTCATAACATGGTTTAATTTGACCCCTGATTCTGGTTCAGTCACGGGTTCATTGTGAAATTTAGTTGTTAATATCCGCACAACCAACCATTCTCTCTTACTCATTGATAAGCTTGACGTGTTAGTTGAAAAACCTGTTGTATTGGATATTGTTCGATTGGCATTGTACATGTCTTCCAACCTCACAGAGACCACGATTTTTTGTCTCCCTTAATTTTACAGAACTCAGACAATCAATCCAGCTCGAGATTACTTCACTTATGCATGAGACGACGATTTCCCGAAGTAGAATAAGGCCACCCATATCTGAAGACTAGTAGTCCTTGAATCCTAATCATGAATTACTGACATGGTACGTTGGTTTGCCACGCTTCACCAATCTACTTTGAATGATGAACTTTTGAGTTATTTATATAACGATGTTCACTTGACATGTCGGACGGGAAGTACCTGAACCAGTGACGTGAGATGATTTGACTAGCCGTCACCTCCCCCCATGAGTTGTTGATTTGACACATTAGATCACGTGACATCATAACTATTTGGAAAATGGTTTCAGGCAGACTTATTTTCGCCTCGATGTACTTTCCTAGGGTGCCATGTGTCCACTACTAAAACCACAATGGTTTTCCTAGGTCTACCCTCGCATAATTAAATTCCGTGCTATTTTGCCGCCCGATATGGGTCTCAACCATTGATCTGGGCTACTTTAAGATCAATGATCCATATGATTCCCTCCTTCGTGCTCCCTCTATATTTGTCTACATTGTCGTCAAATATGACCTGAGCCTCCAAATGACGCCATGTCTCTACACTACTTTAGTCACCTACCAAATTTAAACTCAGATTTCAAGCATAATCATTATGGTGATAACATAGGCTCCAACTAGGGATGATATCCTCCTTGTGAGGTAGAAAAGAACTGTAGACCCAGTGCCTTCTTCATTGGGCTGCCTTTCAAACGTGTGTGGGCATCCTATTACGTCTTGGAGATTGAACATCAAATCTTAAAACCGGATTTTGCAAACTGCTCTTCATTGGATGCTGAAAAAATACCACTCGGATCTAACTGTACATACTACTGGAGATTTAAAACAATGCTTGACCAACAAGATTATTCGCACACTCCTACCTACCCTAAATGTTGAAAAAGGACTGTTAATAAAGTGAAATCATAATCCTAATGTAGCCATGACAACATTCTATCCACCGTTCGTTTTCTTTGCACTTGCTTGTTCCAAAACCCTTTTCCCGACGATTCATTCAAAATTTTATCCATAAGTCCAATTCTTAAAAATTTTGAAGGGCATGGATTGTTCATTTCCTCCAACATGATCGCAAATGGATCTTCTAACTTATGCATAAAACAATCATCACATTTCACTCCTTCCACTACATTTATGTTTTTAGGTGATTCAACTTGTTGACTTCTATTGAAAAACTGACATGGTTTTTGAGAAGTCTGCTATTAAGGATTTATTGAGTCATAAGGAAAACATGGTTGGAGAACATCATTTGATGTAAGAAGACTCACATTTGATACAGACCTTGATTTGTTGTAATCCACTGTTATTGGCAAATTCTGATTGTAAACTTTTTTCATATAATGTGTCTTGGGATCATGAATTATATGGAAGAATGTTTCCTTTTCAGGAGTCAAGACATAAGAGCAAGATTCCTCCACAAGTGTTTTCTCACTGCTTGGAGTCTTCGTAGGTGAAGTTTGAAAATCTTCATCCTTGTCTAGGTCGTTTAGAAACATGATCACTTCATCATTTTCAAGGGAAGAAAGACAACCTTGAAATACTTTGTCTTGCTGGGGATATTGTTGAACATCTGCATTAGTTTTAGGAGAAAGACAATGACCTTTAACAACAATTCCTTGATCAAATTCTTATTTAATCTAATGTTCAAGAGAAGGTTGCAACTCTGAATTGAAATACCTTTCCAAGTAATGATCATTTAATGCATGTGAGTGTATTTGGTGTTCCTCAGTGATAACAATCTTTTCATGTAAAACAATATTACTGTGAATGCAGTCAGAATTACCCATTTTCTCTGAAATCTCATGATTTTCTTTTAACCATTCAAAGGAAGAAAAACATAAGGGAAGAGAGTTTTTATTTGTAAGTCCACTACTTTCTTCACTTTCAACATCATGCTTGGATGCTTTCTGATTTGAAACACTGTAGAAATTTTGTTTCAACAGTTCGAATGAGGAAAAACACAATGGAAAGGTTATGTTACCTGACTCAAAACCTTCTTCATTTTCTCCAGTGTCATCATAGGTACATTTCTCCATTTCTTTGGATTGTTGGACATGCTCATTTTCAGCTTTGTCTTTGACCAATGACTGTACTTTTGAATTGACAAGATCTTCTACAAAACGAGTAATAGGGTCATCAAGCACCCGAGAAAAGTGTTGCAATATCTTGACAATCTGTTTCATTGGTTTGGTGTGACTTTGCATTAGCACAAATTCGTTTTCCTCAACAATGACCTGAGAATTTTCTTTCAACAATTTGAATGCAACAAAGCACAAGGGTAGATAATTCTCTTCAACTGATCCAATACTTTGCTCCTTGTAACTGTAATACGTAGGTTTATTTATCTCACTGTACTGCTAAAAAAGAAAGTCTTCAACATCACAATACTCCTCATATTTTTCATATACAGGCAAATCAACTGTCGGTGTGATGTCATCTAACAAGAACAAACTGGGAACATCAACTTGTTCTTCAACAAACTGATTTGTAAACTCATCCTCTTGGCCGTCTATAAATGAATACATAAAACAATCATCCTTTTTCTTATCATGAGATGGATCGACACCCCCTCTTTCAACAGGTGGAATATAAATTTTTGCAGAGTCATTGGCATTGGAAACTGCAAGAGGACCTATGGTATTTTCAGTTCTATGCTCATGATCCCAATCAACCCCTTCCTTCTCATACTCACTTTCACATTTTTGAGCATTCGATCCTTCATTTTGAATCTCTTTACATGCTTGGATGTTGTGCTGAATGTCCTGAGCATCATAGAATATTTGTTGTAAGGACTTGGATCTTCTTTCCATAAGGAGGAGAGACAAATCTGGATGGAGGGTAGTTACATAATGGAGCATGGAAACAACTTCAGTGGGACGAATTTCTTTGAGCAAATTGTGATAGATACTGGAAAAACTTCTACTGAATATAGAAATAGTTTCATTGTCCTACTTTTTCAAAGCATAGAACTCTCTAAGCTGTAGGTCCAAAGATTTCTTCTTGCCCCAAAAATTTAAAAAGACATCTTTCAATTCCTCCCATGAGCTAATCGTCTTTGGATGCAAATGCTTGAACCAGTATTTTGTGTCTCCTTTTAAGGACTGAAAAAAGGCCCTCATACACACATCATCATGGTCAATCTCAAACAAATATATAAAATGCTCAAACCCTTGGATGTGTTTTTCAGTTGAGATGGTATTAGGTTCCCCATCAAACACAGGTAGGTACTTATAGTACTCAGGAGGAAAATCATGAAGGATTTGAGGTAGCTTCAAGAGACTGTATTTGTGTTGAATCTTGGGGGACATTGGATTAAGTATAGGGGGTGAAATACTATTCTTGGATTCATGAGGCTTATCGTTATGGTCCTTATATGGCTTAAATGGAATATTTTTATCAAGGCATAAACTGAGGGGACATTCATGTAACTTTAAGAGGGGGATATATAATTTCTAGATTGTCATGGTCATCATTTGCATGCAGTAAGTAAAGAAGAACTTGTCTAGCATTTTCAAGAAAGGACCAGAGGCAACTTATAACAAATAGTAAAACGACCTGGAAAAAATCCCATTTTGAGTATTTCTTTTCTTCCATAACGCCTTCTCATACCTCTTCCAAGGGGCATTGTCTTTCAGTGAATTCTTTGAACTGCATTCGAAATTTGAGTGGAGTCGCCAATAACGTTTTGGGATCTGGATTCTGCATTGAGAGTGGAGTCGCTAGTGAAAATTCAAATTTATGGATTCTTCTACCAGTGGAATCACCTTCAAACTGATTTTTTGATGTGTTGAGTTGCTAGAGCAAGAATACAACCAATATGTGCCTAAGTGTCTGCTTCTCTCAGACCTTATAACTCAACCATGTCGTTCCTTTCCACGGAAAATTTTCAATTTCGTCCCCGACAACGGCGCCAGAATGTTAGCACTCTGTAAATTTTGTCTGGCTGAAAAGACAAACGACAGAGGTAACGTTTTCAACCAACTTTAGAGTTGAGGCACTAGCCTACTCAACTCAGAGAGGGCTCTCTCGTGTCCTTTAATGTTTATTTTAGCAATCAATCGCTAGATTTGGTTTGTTTTGGGGGGTTCTTATAAAATAACTGAAGAAATGAAGATAACATTTGGGCTTTAGAGTCTGGAATGAACAATGCATTGTCAAAACATGAAAACTATCAAGAGGAAAAGGCTAAATAAGGCGACGAGTCTGAGTTTATATCTAAAATTTGCATGGCATCAGAGGAAAAAGAAACATATAACTGCATCAAAACATATTAAAATAAATTCTGAATTGGTTGAGAAGAAATACACATAGTTTAAATCGCTTAAGCCAAGAGCATCACAATGATGAATTCTAGGATTTTGTTTCTCCAATTTAGATAGATGAAAGCATAAACGAAATATAAGATTACAGGAATCACATACTATGAAAGAACACAAGACTCATATCACTGCAAATTAGAATCTTTTCATAAATAGTCCAAAATCCACTTTTGCATTTATATATTCATTCTAGCCCCAAAGTTTACAAAAGTCTTCCTGCTCAAAGGGCAAGCTCCTCTTTTCTCCACCCTTTCTATATCCCCGAGATAATATATATATAGAGGATTTTCTTGTGGAATTCAAAACGTTTAAACTTCCCCATAATTTCTAAAAATAGAGATCAGTTACAAAAAGGAGTAATTTATAAGGACAGTTATCCTATTTTAAAGGGATCGTTACGAACATGTCTGACATATCTGGGACCTTTTTCTTTGACCGTCATCTGTCCAAAATTTGTTGGAACATACTCAATCCTACTAGAGAATTTATTTTAGCTTGGCGATTTCCTCCTTTAGAGTGCTCAACCAGGCTAGTTGATTTTCCCCGACGCTCTCCATCGCCTCAGCTCTGATTTATGTTTTCTACTGTTTTCTCTGCTTCTTCTTCACTGATTGCTTGTAGATTTCATCTGCATGTCCATTGATGATGAGGTCCCTCATAATAGGGTTTAATCTGACCCCTAATTCTGGTTCAATCGCGGGTTCAGTGTGAAATTTAGTTGCTAATATCTGTGCAACCAACCTTTCTCTCTTACTCATTGATAAGCTTGACATGTTAGTTGAAAAACCTATTATACTGGATACTGTTCGATTGGCGTTGTCCATGTCTTCCAACCTCACGGAGACCATGATTTTTTGTCTCCCTTAATTTTACAGAACTCAGGCAATCAATCCAGCTCGAGATTACTTCACTTATGCATGAGATGACGATTTCCCGGAGTAGAATAAGGCCACCCATATCTGAAGACCAGTAGTCCTTGAATCATAATCATGAATTACTGACAGGGTATGTTGCTTTGCCACGCTTCACCATTCTACTTCGAATGATGAACTTTTGAGTTAGTTATATGACGACGTTCACTTGACATGTCGGACGGGAAGTACCCGAACTAGCGACATGAGGTGATTTGACTAGCCGTCACCTCCCCCCACGAGTTGTTGATTTGACACATTAGACCACGTGACATCAGGGCTGTTTGGAAAATGGTTTCAGGCAGACTTCTTTTTGTCCCGATGTATTTCTAAGGGTGCCACACATCCACTACTAAAACCACAATGGTTTTCCCCAGTCCTCCCTCGTATAATTAAATTCCGTGTTATTTTGTCGCCCTATATGGGTCTCAACCGTTGATATGGGCTACTTCAAGATCAACGATCCGTAGGATTCCCTCCTTCACGCTCCCACTATATTTGTCTACATTGCCGCCACATATGACCCGAGCCTCCAAATGACACCATGTCTCTACACTGCTTTAGTCACCTGCCAAATTTAAACTCTGATTTCAAGCATAATCGTTATGGTGACAATATAACTAATTCCCAAGTTTTGTTTTTCTCAATTTGATCTAATTCTTCAATCATATCATTAACCTAGTTTTTATCTCTACTAGCTTCCTTGAAGTTCTTGGGTTCTATTTTAGATAGTAGAGACAAATTTGCATGTTCTGGTGATTTTATCAGTTGTCTTCTTATTTGGATACCTTTGTTGTTGTCTCCAAGAATCAATTCTTTAGGGTGGTTATTTTGAACATACCTCGAGGGAGTCTTTGCGTCTTGTCTAGGAGCTTCCTCTTCTTCTTCTTTTTCATTATCTTCATCATCGCCTTTCTCTTCTTCTTCTTCTTCTTCTTCTTCTACATTATATTCCTCATTGTATTTCTCTTCTTTACTATAGCTTGTTATTGTTGGCTGGTCATTTGTTTGCATCTTGATCCTTCCCAACTTTTCATCATCCACTCTCACATTTTTACTTTCAAAAATTTTGTCTAATCTCAGTTTTGAACATCTATAAGCTTTTCTTTGAGAGGAGTAACCAAGGAAAATACATTCATCGGATCTGGAGTCAAATTTGCCAAGGTCATCATCATCTCTTTTTATGTAGCATTTTCTTCCAAAGACCTTAATGTGTTTGACATTAGTTGGCCCACCTTTCCACAATTCATATGGAGTTTTGTCACTATTAGCTCGGAGTTGTGCTCTTTTCAAAATATAGACAGTTGTATAGACTACATCCCTCCAAAATATATATGATATTTTAGCTTGATTTAGCATTGTTCTTTCCATTTCTTGCATGGTCTTGTTCTTCCTTTTAGCCACTTCATTTTTTTGCAAAGTTCTTGTAGCTGAGAAGTGTCTTATTTTCCCCTTATCTTCACATAATTCATTAAACTCATTTGATGTGAATTCTCCTCCATAATCTGGTCTCATGCATTTGATCTTCAAGTCTATTTCATTTTCAACTAATTCTTTGAATATTTTAAATTTCCCAAAGGCTTTTGACTTATGTATGAGGAAGACTACACAAGTCATTATTGTGTAATAATCAATGAGTAACATGAAGTAATGATTACCTTGTAGACTTTGTGATTTGGTTGGCCCATAGAGATAGGTGTGGATGAGTTCTAATGGTCTTGATGTTGAATATTCCTTGGTTCTGAATATCACTATAGTTTGTTTCCCATGTTGATAATGTTTACAAATTGGGTTTGAGGGCTTGATTATTTTTGGCATGCCTCTTACTTCCTGGTAGTTACCGACCTTACCTAAGTTTTCAAAACTTAAATGTCCCATTCTCTTATTCCATAACCAACTTTCATCTGTTTGTCCCACACAACATACTTCTTTTCCAATTTTATTGAGAATGTATACATTGTTTGGAGTTCTTATTATTGTTGCGACCAATTTTCCAGTGTCTTTTTTTCTTATTCTGCATTCCTGGGAATCAAATAGGAGTGTGTGTCCTTGTTCACATAGCTGACTGATGACACTTAGAAGGTCATGCTTTAAATCTTCAACTAGCATAACATTTTCAGCAGTGGCCTCCTGACTTCCAAGGCTGACTTTATCTTTCCCAATTATCTTGGTAGATTTATTATCTCCAAATGAAACATTTCCTCCCTTTTCTCTCTTTAGCTTAAGGAATGTTTTTTCATCACCAGTCATATGCCTTGAACGTCGACTGTCTATGTACCAATAACTTTCTTTGTCTTGAGCATGCATTGCTAAATCACATTCTTCTCGAGAGCTCCTTTCTTGTTTCTTCTTCCAGACTTTGGTGGTATTGTTGAATGTAGTGTGTTTTTCAATAGGGGTATGTGTCCAACTTATGCAATCCTGATCTTTATGGCCAAAATTATGGCATTTATAAAATTCAATATCATAGTTAAATAGTGGAGAAAATGAATTCTTCTTTCTGTTGTCAACATTATTTTTGACTTTGTTGTTCACATAATTATTTCTTGGAGCATTGTACATGCCTCCATTTCTTCGTTGGTCATTTCTTGGATATGCTCTGGAATCTATTTCCTTATGTCCAAAATTGTTGCATGAAAAACAATTACCAAGAAAGAGATATTCACACTTATTCATAGTAGGTCTTCTTGGTGTCATCACCTTTCTGAATTCATTCTTCCTATGCAGGACAACTGACTTTTGTTGGTTAGGGTTTGCTTCATTGGTGTTCTCATTATGTTCAATGGGATTGATCAGAGCCATAACATAACTCTTGGGTTCTTCCTTGGTTTTATGTAATGTGTGGTTGGGATTGTAACCAAGTCTAGTTCTGTTGAATGATGATCTTTGGTTATTGAGCATATTGTCTAATATCATGGAACTTTCGTCGAATTTTTTACTGTTGTTTAGCTCAGATATAAGTACATCGATTTCCTTCATTAAGGCATCAATTTCCTTTTCAATTTTATCACATTATTCTTCTTTGTTTTTCAATTGACTTATTATTTCCTCTTCAACTTTCTTCTGTTCTTCTAGTTGAGAAACTGGATCAGAATTATGTGACGATTATTCCTTCAACTGTCTATTCTTTCTCCCAGGCCTTTTTATTTCATCTAAAGCACAACACAATTCTCCTTCAAGATCAACATCCATTTCTTCATTTTCTCCAATATCTGGGATGTTGTTATTGTCTTCATATTCATTGGAATCTATTTCTTGGACCATGAACATAAAACATCCTTCAATATATTCATCACTTTCAGAAGATAAGTAGTGATTCTCTTTGGAATATAGATTCTTCTTTTGATTCTAGAAGTATTTGTTCCTTTGGGTTTTACCCTTTCTTCTTTCGTTAGAGTTAAAATCATCCTTATCTTTGTTGTCCTTGTTTTTATTATAAGGGCATTTGGCAATGAAGTGTCCTACTTCACCACAATTAAAACATTTGAAATGAAGCTTACCTTTATATTTCTCGGTTCCTCTTTGAAGCCTTCTCACAAAGTTGGCTTCTTTTGCATCAGAATCATCATTGGAGCTATCACTTAATCTTTCATTTCTTTTGTTGGTCTTATTTGAGGCTTTAAATGCTACTTCTCTTTTAGGTACTTATTCTTGTCCTATTCACATCTCATAGGATGTAAGAATTCCATGCAATTCATCCATTGTTAATTTGTCCAATTCTTTTATATCTTCAAGAGTTGATATCTTAGGATTGAATCTCATAGGAAGTGACTTGTGTAACTTTTGCACAATGAATTTCTCATCAATCATTCCCCCCAAAACTCTAATGATGTTTACAATTTCATCCACACGTAAAAGGTATGCTGCAATGTTTTCTTCTTCAGTCATCTTCAGGCTTTCAAATTGACTACTACGAGTTTATAGCTTTTCTTGGTGGAATTTATCATCTCCTTCATGGGTGTTCTACAGTTTATCCCATATATCCTTTGATGATTTACAATGCATAACTTTGGTGAATTATTATTTTGATAACCCTTCCAGAATTTCATTCATGGAATTTTCATTGTTGTCACCGAGATTCTTTGCACCTACATCAAAAATTGGATTTGTTGGGGTTTCGTAACCATTCTTGACTGATTCCCAGACATCATACCCTAGTGAATGCAAATACACTTTCATTCTGATTTTCCAGAAGGCATAATATGTTCCATCAAAGTATGGAGATTTTCTTAGAGATAATATCTCATGTTTATCCATGTGACTTGCTAGGATATGCCTTACAATGGTTAGACTGGTGTTGAAGGAACTTGCTCTGATACCAATTGTTGGAATATTGAGAGGGGGGTGAATCAATATTACACAATAAACATTAATTTATTTTACCTCAGTTTATTTTTAATCAAACATGTTATCTACCAACAATTAATCATGCAAATTACAATACACAAATATTTAATGTCGAAACCCAAATGGGGAAAACCACAAAAATTTCTTTAAAAAAATTGTAAGCATCAACTTACAACAGACACCAATATGCAATAATATTTGTAGGCACCAACTTGCAAGGGACACCAAACCCTTTTCTGAGCACCAACTCAGCCAATGGGAACCAACCCACAAAATTATTATTCATAGGCACCAACTTGTAGGAGACACCAATCTCCTTCCTTGATCCACCTTGCCACCATAAAAAGATTTGTTTGCTTCAGAAGACCTCTCTAGTATGTTTCATTCTCCGTGTCATCAAACCTCATATCATACTCATTATTTCCATGCTTTCATATGGGCCTCAGATCCTCTATTATCCTCATGATTCTTGATTCCACACTTCCAAAACATATTTAGAAACTTTATTTATACAACTCGTGTACTTATGGATTTATCAACAAAAATAAATCCATGGGGTCAGCTCCAACTTCCTCAAAATCACGCTCCAAAGATTCTTCAAATTGGGCTACAAGACCTGTTAGCACATGAAATGGTCAGTTGTATTTGCTTCCAACTCACCAGGAAAGTTCATAGCGTACTTATGAGTACCTCATGCACTTATCTTTCATTATTGCAACTAAGAAACATGTCAAGTGGAATTTTGTGGTTTTCAATGCCTTCATTTAATTAGATTTTCAAGGATTATGTCACATAAATTTCTAACAATTTCCTTGAAGTGCGCTATTGGATTTTGAACTTGGCGCTACAGACTGGCACTGTAGATTAGCTGAAGGAGACTTCAAGTATGGATGCATCTCAAACAGGCAAAATTAGGTTCACAAAGCACCAACGTCAAACCCAAGTGTATCAGGAACTCCTTGACGATCTACATGATGTTCAAAGAATGAAAGCAGAGTTTACGCTGCTTAATTTACTGGCGTTGTGAACTGTTCAAGCTCATTTGCTGCCAACTCTCAAATCTATTTATATGTCACTCTAAACTCTGCCCACAAGTCAAGACTGTTATCTCAACCTCACCTTATCATTTCCTCTACAAGAAATCCATCTATCCCACTAATACCTCAGCGCCGTGAACTACTTGATTTGACTCTGCATCACCACTATGTGCTGTGAACTAGGCACTGCGAATCCTCTGTTTCCAGATTGTTGAAACCCTCATTTTCTGCATTGATCTGAAACTCAATATTAACCAATTGTATGATATTCCTATCAAATATGAGGAATATGGTTAATAATTTGTAGAATTAAGATAAAAATACATACCATATTGGTGTTGCAAACTGATACTATTGTTGTTGAAACCCTATTTTATTAAAGAAATTTTAGTTGTCTTCATTTTACTACAAATGTCAGTGGATGTGCCTTTTATCCTCCCTTATGAAATGTGCTCTATTTCATACCACTGAGGTGTATAAGATTTGGACAAGGTGAACTCCAGGAAAACAACTCTGTCATTAAACTCTACAATTTTTGTTTATCCCATTTTCACACACTAACTACCATAACAAATTACATAAATTATTCTTCAAGCAGTGATTATGGATAGTCAAAAAACCAGAAGACTCACAAGGGAGGGGATAATGTGAGGACTGAACCATATGATATGCAACTCATTAACTCTAAACCATTTTTCAAGGAAGTCTTCCATAGGGTGGGTTGTCTTATTTTTATTAGAAAATGCAAGCGGGCATCTTGAAGTAGCAAAAAGGAATTTAGATATGTTGGATAAAATGGCTACTAGAAGGAGTACTAGAACCAAAATATGGATACAAAGTGATCCTCCACATTAGCATAATTTTTTTCAAGGTTTATTGTTTTGCACACAGTTACACCATTAAGTGATGGTTTTGGATTTAGTGTCAAACTTAGCATCTTTTTATGTTTCTTCAAGGTTACTTCAGGTTGAAATAAGATTGCAACATCTTGTGGAAGGTCTATTGATCCAGAAAAGATCTTTTAATGACTGTGGTTGAGTTATTAATTGCATGCGTTAATTAACCATTTAAGAAGCTGAATGAAAGAAGATGAATTTAATGAGGAAACATAGCAGCCAAAAGACAATATACAGATCTGAACTGAAGCAATAAGAACAGTAAACCATCACAAGAGAATTGATAACGGAGTTCGGCACAAAATTGCCTACGTCTCCGAGCCTTTTTCTCAGTGGGGGAGGCTTCTTTATTAATTCTTCAATGCTTGTATAGTACAGAAAAAGTACATCAAATGGATCTCATATTGGTCTCACTTTTTTCTTCTTGACCTCAGAAATCCAACACAACTGACAGCATTGAAAAAGACAGAGTGTAGCTCCCAGAAATGGTCTGCAAGCGTCTTCTCCTCAACAGCTTCTCTGCATAAAAATAGCTTTGGCTTGGCTTTGCTTCAGAATAACTCTGATATGATTGTCCTTCATGGCCTCAAACAGGCCTGGGTTTTATAGATCTGAAGTTGTTTATCATTCCCGAACTTCCTCCCAAAATCTGGGCTCAAAAAGAGTCCAAAATCTCCCAATAATGGCCAAAATCTCCATTTTCTGGGCATAATATCAGTCAAAATCTACTCTGTAATGTTAAAAACCCACTTTTAACCCAAAATAAAGAGTAGCCCCTTCTAACAGGGCACGCACCCCCTTTACCAGGTCGTATGGGGCCACATGGCCAAGTGCCAACGCTCCAAGTGCTTAGGCGCCATCCCCATTAACTGTAGCTCCTGATTTTGGGGCGCCATTCATGTGATCTGGGCTAATATGCCCCTTGGGTGCACCCAGAATTAGCCCTTGGGAATGCACCTGTCATGAAACCTCTTGCTAGGGCTTAGCCCTAGCCCCCTTGTGCCCTCCTTTGGACATTTGAACCCAAAACTATAGAAAAGTGGGTTTTTTTCTCCAATTTGACTTTGGCAGGTTGGTATTTGAACTTTTCCAAAGACTTGGAGCTAGCCATGGGTCAGAGGTTCGAATCCCATGGACCCCCAAATACTTTTTTACATGCCAACTAGTAGTGAAGTGCCATGTGGCTACCCATTTCTGGGCCATGTGGCACTTATTGATTTGCCAGCTGACCATTGACTTTTGCCATAGAAGAATCTGATTGTCGTGCGATATTTTTCACATCCTGAGTCTATTTTGATAAATTAAATATATGGCTGAAATCGGGAGAACGAGACGGACACAATGGCATTGGTTTTGTCAAATTATGATCACTTTAATTTTTGAGCCATTTTTAGCCCTATCAGGCTCCTAGATCCGATTTTGGATCACACCTCCCCACTAAAGGACCTTTTGGTCCCCAAAAGGTTACTGACCAGTCAACAAGCTCGGGATAGGCCACCCGACTTGTCCTCTGTCTTAGAACTCTGTCCTGTGCACCTGTCTCATCAAGATCAACTGTAACACAATCATGGCAACTGACAATATATTGTTAGCCATTTGAACCCTGTTACATCTTACTGAAGCCACTATAATCCATGTAGACAACATTACTAATGACATCATCAAAAAGACGACTGCAAATGAGATGATATACTTGTAATATTTGAACGACATGAGCTTATTTTGAAGCAACTTATGATTGATTATCCATTCAACAATCATTTCCTGTTCTTGCTTAAGTTTGACGACTTCATTTGAAACAATTATTGGTTTGTTACTTGCTTGCACTGTCTTCTTTAATTGTTCCATTGTTTGAAGTGTTTTATTTTCCTTAACATGATGAGCATGAACCACATAATCTTGACCTGCTTTGGTTAATTGATATTGATTCTTTGTCTTGTAGAATATTGCCTTACGATCATATAAGTATGGACTACCTAAGACCATTCCACATTCTCTTAACGACACTACATCACATGTTACTTTGTCCACATACTTAGATGAAATTGCAAATTTGATTGTGCACTGCTTTGTTATGTGTATTTGATGATGATTTCTTATCCATTTAAGTGTGTAAGGATTATGATGAGTTTGTGTTTTTAACCCCAATTGCTTAACCAATTCTTCTGAGATTAGATTAGATTGAGATCCACTGTCGATTAATGTGTCTATCTTAGTGTGTCGCATGATTACCCTTATATGAAACAAGTTGCTTCTACAATCAATGCCTTCACTAATTTTACCTGTCATACCAACCAATGAGATCTTTGATTCATCACCTGAATCCGATCCCAAGTCTGTGGGTCTTGTTGTCGTTGCCAATGTTTGCATTCCCTTCTTTTCCTTGAACCACTTTGGCCTCTTCTCGGGATGCAACTGCCAACATCTGTCCTCATCATGTACCTCTTTCTTGCAATGCTTGCAAGAGGGCTTCCCTTCCTTCCTCGTCATTGCATTTGAATTCTTGCCATACCATTTCCTCTTGTCCTCTTTCCTTGAAGATGATTCCCCTGATACACCTGCTTTCCCTGCTTCAATGTATGTAGCTTGAATAGAAACCTAATCAAGGTTAGTGGGTCCAAACATGAATACAATGTTTCTAATATGCGCAGGTAAACCTCCTATATACTTCATAAGAGTTTCTTGTGTATGTAATGGGATATCTAACATCAATGCCATTTTACGAAAGCTATCTGTATACTCTTGCACTGTTTGTCCTTTTTTTAGTTTTAAAGATTGTCATTCAATTAATGCTTTTTCTTTATAACCCAAAGGATAGAATTGTTTCCTAAGTGCAGAAATGAAGCTTTGCCATGATGGAAATACATTACCCACTTTTTGTGTTCCATTTTGCAACTTGCTTTGCCACCAGATGAGAGTTGTACCTGCAAGTCTCAAAGATGCCAACTTGATTTGTGTGGCCTCATCCTTGATCTGTTGCACACTACAATAAACCTCCATCTGCTTGATCCAATTTTCAAGTTTCTCTACATTTACTTCACCATCATATATGGGTAACTCAAATTTAACATCAAGTTTTAACAATGGCATTTCATTCTTATGCTTATGAACATGTTTCTTTGCATTAGATTTAGGACTTGAACTTGAAGAAGAAGGAGAAGAAGGAGGTGATGACGGAGGTGAAGGAGAAATCTGAGGATGATCCTCTTCCTCTTCACTATTTCCCTTTGAAGATTCACCCAAAACCGGTCTCTTTCGTTCCAAGTAATCCTTGTACAAAACTTTCACCATCTTCGACATAGCAAGGAAAGTTTTCCGGAACTCTTTCTCATCCTGAGAAAGCCCTTCTTCCGATGCCATCTTCTCGCTATGAGAAGCTCTCTTTCTCAATCCAATTAAGGGATTGTCTGCAACAAGCTCACCTTCACCACACTGTAGCTTTTCCCCGGTTAACATGCAAAACTCAAATCCAAACGTCAACTAGCTTTGATACCACTTGATCCATAAAAGATCTTTTAATGACTGTGGTTGAGTTATTAATTGCATGCATTAATTAACCATTTAAGAAGATGAATGAAAGAGGATGAATTTAATGAGGAAACATAGCAGCCAAAAGGAAATATACAGATCTAAACTGAAGCAATAAGAACAACAAACCATCACAAGAGAATTGATAACAGAGTTCGACACAAAATTGCCTACATTTCCAGGCCTTTGTCTCACTGGGGGAGGCTTCTTTATTAATTCTTCAATGCTTGTACAGTATAGAAAAAGTACATCAAATGGATCTCATACTGATCTCACTATGTTCTACTTGACCTCATAAATTCAACACAACTAACGGCACTGAAAAAGACTGAGTGTAGCTCCTAGAAATGGTCCGCAAGCGTCTGCTCCTCAACAACTTCCCTGCATAAAAATGGCTTTGGCTTGGCTTTGCTTCAGCATAAATCTATATGAATTTCCTTCATGGCCTCAAACAGGCCTGTTTTTTATAGATCTGAAGTTGGTTATCATTCCCCAACTTCCTCCCAAAATCCAGGCTCAAACAGAGTCAAAAATCTCCCAATAATGGCCAAAATCTCCATTTTCTGGGCATAATATCAGTCAAAATCCACTCTGTAATGTTAAAAATTCACTTTTAACCCAAAATACAGAGTAGCCCCTTCTAATAGGGCTCACACCCCCTTTACCAGATCGTATGGGGCCACATGGCCAAGTGCCAGTGCTCCAAGTGCTTAGGTGCAAGCCCCCTTAACTGTAGCTCCTAATTTTGGGGCGCCATTCATGTGATCTGGACTAATTTTCCCCTTGGGCGCACCCAAAATTAGCTCTTGGGCATGCACCTGTCATGAAACCTCTTGCTGGGGCTTATCCCTAGCCCCCTTGTGCCCTCCTTTGGACATTTGAACCCAAAACTATAGAAAAGTGGGTTTTTTTCATCAATTTGACTTTGGCAGGTTGGTATTTGAACTTTTCCAAAGACTTGGAGCTAGCCATGGGTCAGAGGTTCGAATCCCATGGACCCCCAAATACTTTTTTACATTCCAACCAATAGTTAAGTGCCATGTGGCTGTCCATGTCTGGGCCATGTGGCACTTATTGATTTGCCAGTTGACCATTGACTTTTGCCATAGAAGAATCTGATTGTCGTGCGGTATTTTTCACATCCGGAGTCTGTTTTGAGAAAGTAAATATATGGATGAAATCGGGAGAATGAGACAGACACAATGGAATTGGTTTTGTCAAATTCTGAGCACTTTCATTTTGAGCCTTTTTTAGCCCTGTCATGCTCCTAGATCCAATTTTGGATCATCTATCCTACTTTAGGTACAATTTTTGAAAGGTTGGAATATTTTTTCAAGAAAACAAAATGCTACAGGTAAGTTCGCAGCGTTTGGAATCAATGGCGATCCGAACTGGTAATTTGGGACATTTTGTAACATTTAACACACAACATAGTCAAGTTTTGATAGTAACTTTTGAATTCCAATCTAGGTTCTTCTGAAATTTGGTGTGGAGAAGAAAAATATTATCATTGACTTTCTGACAAAAAATCAACCCGACCTTGTTCGTAGTTTGGGAGAAAATTCAAAATCATCACCTACAGGAAAGTTCACAATGCATGCTGTCAAAGGCGTTGCGAACTCTAACAATATGACAAATCCAAGCTATGGGAAGGATGCTAGCTGTCAGGGAAGGTTCGAATGGTTTCCTAGGAGTTAGTTGGACATGAGGGACATGTTTTCCATCTCCATATCAAGCAGCATGACCCATTTCAAATGGAATTTATCACAATAGACAAGATCCCCAAAAATAGGAATTTGTTATGTTTTTGATGGAATCTTTTGTAACAGACTCCTAAATGGAGGAGAATATTATGTAGCTCCTTGGTTTCGACCCCCTTAGGTAAGAGAGAGATCATTCACTATATATGAAGTGGATTTTCATAAGAAAAGGGTTGGATTCATGATCCAAGAGAGGAGAGAGCCAGATGAGAAGTTTAGCTGCTCATTTGTAAGCCCGAGGGCATGTTGTAATTAACATTTCTGCCATTAAAGATTCATGAGAGTTGTTTATCCATTTGTATTTTTTTTTTCCCATTTCTTGTTATCCTCTTGATTGAATATATTACAGGTTTTGAGGATCAAAGGATGCCTTTGATTAATGGATCCCTGAGCAACAAATGATTTGTTGTAGATGGTCTGTTAATCATTGTTTCTGTTCAAGCATTTTTCAATCTATTCTGCAGAGAGGATATATTTTTAGTATACATTATTCTTTTTTTTCACTTATTTCTTCTAATCATCATTATATAATATCTTAACCTGATATTTATCTTGATTGAATTCAATATGCAGAGTGGTTTTGACTCCATTCCCAATGGCAGATCAATGATCTACAGTCAAATTGTTTCCCTTTTTCTTGTTCTTTCTTGCCGATCCACCCAATTTAAATTGATTTAATTTTTCAAATTATGATGGGTATTAGGCTTGGTCTTAAAGTAGTATAAGAACAACTTCTAGTGCTAACAAGAGCCTCCATGAAATTTGGTCTCTATTCCTTCTATTACATGCGATTTGGTTCACTGGTCCTTGATACTCAACTGCCATCCGATATAGATTTTGATTCATTCTCCTCCATTGATTTTCAATTGCATCCAATGGTACCATAGAAGTACCAAGGCACTCAATATTCAAAAAAATTCCGATCACTTTTCATTTCATCGCATTCATCGTTCTGTGATCGTATTTGTTGGGACCACTAGGCCTATAAGAATTACCTCTATCAGAGTCCCTTACTCTATTTTCTGTCATTGATTTGATCGAAGGCCCCATATCCACCATTCATCGTCATCACTTAACATCATCATTTATGAATTCTCTCTTGGTCTTTGTCTTGATGATATATTAGCTCCGATGATATTCTTGACTCCCATATGCTGACACAAACACTCCAGAGGACCATGCACTATGACCTGATGCTTATCACGTTGTCGTTTTCTTATGAAAGAAAGTACACGACTTCAATTGTTCTGATCTGAATATACTAGAACCCATATTAACCTCCGATATAATAGCATGCTACCACAAGTCTTCTCCCAGAACCCTTGATCTAGACTACGTTCATTTAATATCCACCATGGGTTAACTTACTCTAACCACTAGTCATTGGGCCCAGTGTCATTGGCACATCGATCAAAGATGTGGTAGAATATTCTTCGATACCCTTTGTATCAGAGTAATAATGTTTCTCTGGTTTGAGTCACTCCGATGGTTGGACTCTGAATTCTAAACAACCTCCACCATCGACCATTTAAGATCTACGGTCACACCCGCCAACCTTCATTTCCACTACGCCGAGTCTTTGTCGAATGACTTGTACATATATTCCACATGTATCCCATGTGTCACCCACAACCATGGATCCCGCTGCTACATGTCCACTTCACAATTGTTGATTTCAACTCATCATGTGTCTCTGCAATCTTTAATCTGTCCTTTTTAGAATCATTGATCTATTCCATTCTAGATAGATCCTAGCCGCTGATCGGTCTTCTTCAATTGGAGTTGTTTACCGGACTCTGATGGCTTCACTTCCATAAAAAATAAGATGTCTCCATGTGTCACCTTCGTAGTCATTTATCTGTCTACTCCAAATGGATCTCGTCCATTGATCACTTCTTGAAATAGACGATCAGATCTGTCAACATGTAAAACAAACTATGACAGAATATTCTTCGATACCTTGATTTCAGAGTGGTGAAACTTCCCCAATTTTCATAATGTCGAATGAACAGTATCGAAAATGAATATTATTCGATGTTGTTTCTATCCAAGTGTTGTAACAAGCTCTGGAAACTGACCTTCGAAAGTTGGAATCCAAAACACTTGACTCTATCCTATCTATCCTATCGTACTCCGAACTCAGGTAGATGCTGGTCGTTGATGTGAACCATTAACAATCATGATCACCTATGGGTTTCATGACTTAAATCAGTTCGAAAGACTATTGATCTTGGTCATTAATCCTTCTAGTGATCAATGATCATGATTGGATATTCTCTTCTCTGTGATTCTAATCCTAACCATCCAAACTTTAACACATGAACATAGTCTCGGTCTGATGAATCTACGGTCACAATTGATTCTTTATCATGATCCGACGTTTCCTATTCCTCCACACTTGCAAAGGGGATTCAACTCTCTATCCACCTGCAAACACAATTCAATAAAGTCCAATTTACTATCAATGTAGGATCATTGATCTCTTGGATGATCGATGATCAAGGCATGATCTATCCTCCTTCCTTGAATGAGGGTTCTTTTGGAACCAATATTTAAGAGTCCATTGTCATCCTATCACAAAAAACTTGTCATCAATGACACTATCAAGTAATCAGTAAAACAAACTCCCCTTACAATGTTGACATTAATGACACAAACTGTCCAACATAACATAGTGGTGACATAGTCAAGTTCATGGTAGTATTGGATCTATCCAATTCTTCTTCTAGTTTTTTGTTTTTATGGCTCCGGTGTTGCCCCATATTTAGCCTCTTAGCTTTAAGTGGTGCTTCCTTGCTCCTGGTTTGATTATTTACTTGTTACCTAGCTATGAAAATGGATCTTGGTTCATGGTGTCAATGGTTCCATTTGGTCACTTGCTTTGACTTGGGGGTATTGACTTGCTAGGGTGCCATCTTGAGGGTTTTAACCTATGGGTTTTGGCCTATATTTCTTTTTTGGAACAAGGTTTTCCTTTAGAGTGTTATCTTAGCCATAGAGCCCATGATCTACCCTTGGTATATAATGGAAATGCCTAAGGATCTATGGTGATTTGTGGTGGTTGGATCAACCTGACTTAATCCTTGGCTTTTGCATCAAGTGATGTTGGTCTCCTTGCATGGTAAGGTGGCTAGGTTTATTCAACATATGTCTGTTGTTATTATGTTTAATGTATCTCTTGGAGTGTGTAATCCTTGCACACTCTGTTGGCAGTCTTTGGGGGATTAGGTTCAAATTTCACTAGTGTGTTGTTAACTGTAATGAATCATAGTTCATATATGAAGAAATATCTTACATAGGAATGAAGACAGTTGATTATATATACAATAAATTATCATATAATTGATAAATTCTTGAATGAGATATGATATGACTGATATTTTTCCATGTGATGATAGACTTATACCCATTGACTAGTCACGTTGGTAAAATATTGCGTCCCTTAGCTAGGTTGTTTCAGTTTGTTTATTAATATTATTTTTATTTTTATTTATATATTTTACATTCATTACAGTTAGTCACAACTGTGAAGGATTGTTTCCATTAGCTAGGTTGTGTCACTTTATATATATATATGGAATTGGATCTCCCTTCAAAGAATCTTTGTCCTCAAACCACCTTTATTCAATTTTCTATGGAATTGTGTGGCAATGATTTTTGTAATTTAGGGAATGATAAGATTCCATAATTGAGCTCATTTTGAATTACTAGGATTGTCACTTGGTTTTTATATTGTCGTTGTCCTTGGTATGTTAATTGAATAATACAATGACTATTTTAATTAAGATGACAAAGACATCCTTGTATCTTGTGTCTTATTTTTGGAACTTTCATCTTTGGATAACTCTGGTGATATGTTGACTAATGAAATTTCAATATAAATATATTTCTAATTTTCCATGTCAATTAATTCTATATTGGTCCATTTCTCCATGGTTTGGATTTTTGCATCTAACGACTTCTCTATTTCAATTGGATCAGACATGGTATCTTTATTAGTCAACACTTCCTTGCTAGTAAGTTTCTCTAACTTGTCCTCTTGCAACTTCTTTTCACTTTTTAACTTCTTAATTTTCATGATCAATCTTTTACTATGATCCTTAAGGCGATAAATTTATCTGTCTTTGTTAGCTATAACCTTGTCAAGTTTCTTCTAAAGATCCCGTATCTTTTGTAATGGCATTATTACCCTAAAGGATTACATCTGATACCTCTTTCAAAGTCTTCTAATGGGTGCTACTTAACATGTCTCCATTGTAAATTCCTACAAGGTTATCCTCTTCTTCTTATTGGAGAATGTCAAAATTTTTGTCTTTGTGTTTAAAATGAAATTCCCCAATGTTTCCATCTAGACTTTATAACCTAGAATTATGTCAAACTTGTTTAGATATATCATTATAACATCGAATTGGGATATGAAAATATAATTGTTAATTATCAGTTAGATATTTTTTATTCGTTAATTAGCAGTAAAAGGGACACCTTCTCTTGTCTGCAAATAAAGCACTGTTCTTGTTTGTTGGAAGATTGGTTGTTGTCGTTGATGTCAACCATAGTTATTGGTTTTGGACCGCAAGATTGATGCAGGTATTTGGACATGAAGGATAGTGCACATGCAGACACAACACCCATGGATAGATAGTATACATCATATTGTTTCTGGTGGTAGGTGGCACATCACGTGGATCCTCATGGTTGAGGAGAAATGAATTTTTGAAGATGACAAAGTGAATTGAAGAAGGAAGTACAGGTCGGCCTCGAAGATAATTAAAGAAAAGAATTACAAAATAAGAAAGTGTCAGGTCGGACCTAATGTTAAAAGGAAGTGACATAAAGGTTATAAAGACATATCATTATACATTCATTTTAAACACACACAAGTCGAATTTCAGAGGAAATCTGAAGTAAAGAAGGTCGAATTTCAAGGGAGGATGAAGTCTTTTGGTGATGTGTTCTAAGGTATGTTATTTACAGGTCATCTTACCATTTTTTCTATAAATTTTTTTCTAGAATGATTCAGATGGTGAAATTGGTATGGTATTGAGAATACATATCTAGGTACCTGTGGTAAAAATTTCATCTCTTTATTCACTATACTTTTGGAGATACACTCTCTGGAAGATAGGTTTTTTGACTAGTCCTGAAGCTAGTCATAAACAGGTGTTCTGAGTAAAACAATCATAACTTATTCATAGAGAATCCAAATGAAGTGAGACCAATTTAATTGGAAAGAGTACGGGCTTTAGTTTCTTTTGTGTGAATTTTAGAATCTGATGTTAAATATTGAGCACGGGGCATTTTGTACAAGTTCGCTCTCCTGAATAAACTAGAATTGAATAAGGTCTACCATTCTTTCTATAACTTCTTTTTGGGGAGGATTCAAGGAGTGAAAAATGGAGGAGTTTCAGAGAATACATTGAGTTATATTATCTATAGGATCAAATTATTCTAACAAGTGAAGAATTGCAGAAGTCTCAGAAGTCTCATAAGCATTATCTGGTTCTATGTGATGGTTAGTTGATGGTGATGATTTAATGTAAAGTTTTATTATCTCTCATATATTCTTGGGTGTAAGGAAAGGGAAAGGATGGAGAGGTCAACCCTCTCTTGATATTGGAGGATTGTATATTCCTTTTGGAGGTTTATCCCTCCCTTTATATTTGGAAGCTGGAGCTACCTTTGGAAGTCATTACTTCACTTGAACAATAACTATTGATTATTTCTCATATATTCTGCATGGTGTATTGTGGTGTATTGGTGTAACTCTTATACTATTGTTCATTTCTCATTGGATATAATTGAATGGTTTAACTATAAGTTTAAAAAGTTTTTAAATTGTACTTGATATTGATTCACCCCCCCTCTTAGTATCAACAATTGGTATCCGAGCGGGTTACCTTCAGTACGGTTTAACCACTGGAAGGAAGATCCTAAGCATAAATGGAAGGAAAAATTCCAAATGGGATTCCACCATTTGATGGAAGCAATTTTGAATACTGGAGTAATAGAATGGAAACTTACTTGAAAGCTCTTGGGGAAAATGTTTTGTTCTCAGTTGCTTCAGGATACAATGCTTTGAAGAAACCAAAGACTGTGGCTCAGAAGGAAGCAAAAAGGAACAACAAATTGGCAATAGATACCATCCTGGATGGATTGACAGATTCAATGACATCCATGGTGGGATCATGTGCATCAACAAAAGAGCTTTGGGACAAGCTAAAATACCTTTATGAAAGGGAAGAAGCAGAAGAAGAAGTTGAAGCAAATTACAACATATCAGATTTCAAAGAAGCAAATAGAGGTCAGTTCTTTTGCTTTAATTGTGAAGGTCACTTACTCCTAGGTATCAAAATTTCTTTCTTGGTCATTGTTATACTTGCAAAATTTTTGGACATAAGGCAATTGATTGCAGAATCAATGAAAGGAACAACTATGCAAGAAACATGAATGGTGTAAATAGAAAATATGGAAATAATCATGGATTTGTCAACAAAAGTTATAATTCATTTTCTCCATTGATGGAAAAAATATTGTATGCTACAAATGTAATTATCTTGGTCACAAAGCACGAGATTGCAGATATATGAATGAAGATGTCCCTATGCCAACCACAATATGGAGAAGGAAAGAGATTCCAAACAATTAAGATTGTTGAATAGCATTGACCGCTAAACAATGTAAAGAAGAAGATGAATGGTACATAGATAGTGGATGTTCTTCACACATGACCGGGGATCAAGACAAATTCATCAGCTTGAAGAGAAAGGGTGAAAATTTTCATTAAAAGATGACTCATCTGCCAAAATAATTGGAAAAGGTGTAGTAGAGATTGGAAGCAAAAATGTAAAAGAAAAGAATGTCCTATTGGTTGAACACTTGAAGCATAATCTACTCAGTGTTAGTAAAGTGTGTGATCAAGGATATACTCTCACGTTTGACTCACAAAGATGCAAAATCAAAAACGAAGGTTCAAGAAGATTGGTTGCAACTGCAACAAGAAGACCAAGTGATATATACTTCCTAAATCCATGAAAAATCTCCAAGGAATAAAGAGACCATAAAAATGAAGTGTTATTAAGTGCTATATGTTCAGGGGGAGTAGCCCCAAAGAAGAGAGTTACCTTTTTCCATTAAAATTAGAAGGAGAAGCCCTACCCTTTGCTATTGATGTCAAAGGGGGAGAGAAATTGGGATCATGATGTTAGGAGGAGCATGAGTGTTGCCATCAATGAAAAAGGGCGAGATTGTTGGAAGATTGGTTGTTGTCATTGATGTCAACCCTAGTCATTGGATTTGGAGCGCAAGATTGATGAAGGTATTTGGACATGAAGGACAATGCACATGAAGACACAACACCCATGGATGGATAATATACATCATGTTGTTTCTGGTGGTAGGTGGCACATCACGTGGATCCTCATGGTTGAAGAGAAATAAATTTTTGAAGATGACAAAGTGAATTGAAGAAGGAAGTATAGGTCGGCCCTGAAGATAATTAAAGAAAATAATTACAAAATAAGAAAGTGTCAGGTCGGCCCTAATGTTAAAAGGAAGTGACATAAAGGGTATAAATACATATCATTATACATTCATTTTAAACACACACAAGTCGAATTTAAGAGGAAATCTGAAGTAAATAAGGCTGGATTTCAAGGGAGGATGAAGTCTTTTGGTGGTGCGTTCTAAGGTATGTTATTTACAATTCATCTTACCATTTTCACTATAACTTTTTTTCTAGAATGATTCAGATGGTGAAATTGGTATGGTATTGAGAAGACATATATAGGTACCTGTGGTAAACATTTCATCTCTTTATGCACTATTATTTTGGAGATACACTCTGTGGAAGATAGGGTTTTTGACTAGTCCTGAAGCTAGTCATAAAAATGTGTTCTGGGTAAAACAGTCATAACTTCTTCATAGAGAATCCAAATGAAGTGAGACCAATTTCATTGGAAAGAGTACGGGATATAGTTTCTTGTGTGTGTATTTCAAAATTTGATATTAAATATTGAATGCGGGGAATTATGTACAAGCTCGCTCTCCTAAATAAACCATAATTGAATAAGGTCTACTATTCTCTCTACAACTTCTTTTTGGGGAGGATTCAAGGAGTGAAAATTGGAGGAGTTTTAGAGAATACATTGAGTTATATTATCTATAGGATCAGAGTATTCTAAGAAGTGAAGAATTGCAGAAGTTGAAGAAGTCTCATGAAGAATTATCTGGTTCTATGTGATGGTTAGTTGATGGTGACGATTTAATGTAACATTTTATTATCTCTCATATATTCTTGGGTGGAAGGAAGGGGAAAGGATGGAGAGGTCAACCCTCTCTTGATATTGGAGGATTGTATCTTCCTTTTGGAGTTTTATCCCTCCCTTTATATTTGGAAGTTGGAGCTACCTTTGGAAGTCACTACTTCTCTTGAACAATAACTATTGATTATTTGTCATATATTGTGCATGGTGTATTGTGGTGTATTGGTGTAACTCTTATACTATTGTTCATTGCTCGTTGGATATAATTGAATGGTTTAAGTATACGCTGATTTTTTTTTTAAATTGTACTTGATACTGATTCACCCCCCCTCTTAGTATCAAAATTGTTAAGCCAAATACCCCAGATTATGTAGCAGGGAAGATCGCTAAAATATTTAACTACTGGATTAGCCACCCAGACCCTAAAGTACTATTATAGAGAGACTTGAGTCGAAGAACCCAAATGATTCAAATATTGTAAGACCTCCTACCAAACTAGAAAAGAAAAGGAGCATGAAATAAAGAGATGATCCACCATCTCCCCTTCACCTTTACAAAGTATGCATATGTTTGGTCCTTGCCAACGATGCTTTTGACCATTGTCCCAGATCAAGATTTTTTTTCCAAATTGATCCAAATGAAAATTCACATCTTCATAGGAAACTTTAATTTCCAAACCAAATACCACCACCATTTACAATCACCTGTTAAAAACATAAGAGTCAATGCCTCATAACCCAACTTAGCTGTAAGAGAACTCGTGGCTTTATTCCAATAAAAAACTAATTCATCCTCAATATCTTGGAGATACATGAGGTTATGAGAAATTAATAGAATATATGATCTCCATTACTCTGCCAAGTCTCCATGCAAACCTAAATCCTCAACAAAGATCTATTTCTATGCCATCTCTCATGTGCTTCATGCACCCCTACATATGTCAATGTTGCAAGACCTCTATCCCAAAGGAAGGATTTTAGATATGGAGAGAGCATGAAATTTCCAGTGACACCAACCCATGGTTATTCATCCAATCTGAACTGGTCCCCGTTATCAATATTCCATGCCACCCATCTTTCTAAAATGGGAAAGGATCAGACGAGTCCTTTCCAAATATTAGAAGCCCCTTTGAGAGGTCTAGGTTCTAACCTAATCCACTGTTCAATTGTATAATCCTTGAGGTACTTTCACCTCATAATATTTCCCCATATGACTTCATTGAATAAGAGTCTTCACAAGCTTTTCCATACCAATTCTTGACCAAACAAGTGAATATTCTTTAAACCCAAACCTCCCCCTGTTTCGACTTTGCCAATGTTTTATAGCTAAATAGAGGAATACCGTATTTCTATTTTCTTCCCTTCCAAAGAAAAATAAAACATATCCTCCTTATATTTTCCAAAATTGTTTTTGGCACATCTGCTAAGGAGAGATTGTTGATTAAGGTTGGTTGTCATTGATGTCAACCATTGAAGAAAGCCATGTAGCACAAAGGTTTGGGTAATGTACCCAAGATTTTTTGATATAAATATGACTCATTATTGTTTTGTCATGGTTGATAATAAGTAAATATGTATTAACTCCAAAGTGGTCCCCTTATGGTGAAATCCCTCACGGGAAGACGCTTTGCGGAGTAAGAGAACCCATGATTAATTGTGGAATAATGAGATGAAGGACAATGAATTTTTTAGGGAAAATATCCTAGATAGATAGTGCTTGTCATGCCATTTCCGATGGTATGTAGAACGTCACATAACTCCTCACGGTTAGAGAGTTATGACCATGTGAAGTTGGAGAACCCAGGTTTGGGTAATGGACCCAAGTTTGTTTGATGGATAACGGTATGATTTTTTTCTATTTGAAGGTAACACTATTCTATATTGATAGTACATGTCATTCCATTTCTAGTGGTATGTGGAATGTCACATAACTCCTCACGGTTTAAGAGTTATGGCCTTACGAAGTTGGAGGACCCTCATATGTCATCTAGAAGCCCCAAAAGGTCAAAGTAGTTAAAGTGGTTTAAGAGATTTTAAAAGGTAAAAAATAAAGTGAAGTGATGACTGTATTATAATTCAAAGTGAATACAAAATAAATTATTTCCATAATAAATTTAATTGATAAATTAGAAGTGGGTTAACCCTAAAATAAGGAAAGTGGGCCAAGTGACCTAGAAGATGTTTTTAAGGAAGCTACTTGGAGAGTATAAATAAGAGGCAAGGCTCTCTCATTTAAATAACACTTGAGCATATTGAATATATATAGGTGTCTAAGGTAACCAAGGATATCTAAGCCGAATTTCTGAGGGAAGGTGAAGAAAATAAGGTCGAAATGCAAGGAAGGATAAATTCTTTTGATGGTGCTTTCTAAGGTATGTTATTTATAGGTCATCTCACCATTTTTGCTATATATATTTTTTATATAATGATTCAGACCATGAAATTGCTATTCCATTGAAAAAACATACCCAAGTATTTTTGGTAAAAAATTCATCTTGTGGGTCATTGTATTTTTGGAGTTACACTCCATGGAAAATAGGGTTTGTGGCTAGTCCTGAAACTAGTCAAAAACAGGTGTTTCAGGTAAAAACGTCATAACTTCTTCATAACAGATCCAAATTCAGTGAGACAAAATGTGTTGGTTAGGGTACAGTCTGTAGTATTCTTTGTAATATTTTTAGATCAATTCAACTAATATTTCATGCGAGGCACGCTCTACAAGGTCTCTCTCTAGAATAAGCCAAAATTTAGCAAGGTATGCCATTTTTGCTATAACTCCTTTTTTGAGAGGTTCCAAGTAGTGAAACCTGGAAGAATTGCATAAAACACACTGAAAAACATTTTGTATCAGTTTCATATATTTATACATTACAGATTCAAAGTTATGATTAATTCAAGCTAGGGTTGTTGACTAATCCAAAACTAGGCATGTGAGACTAAAGAAAAGTTTGATGAAAATGCTAGTCTCTTGTTGTTAAAGTTAAGGAAGTTTCGCAGGAATGTGTTCATATACACCAGGTCTATTATAGAGCTACAAATCAGATTTGGATGATGTAATTGATGAGGGCTTTTGGTTGAGGTACATGTTGAGTACATGGTTGAGACAAGTAGTTGATGAATTGGCACATACATGAGGTGTATAGTTGATGTTGTTGGTACATATTGATGAGTCATAGTTGATGAGTAGTTGACACATGATTAGTATAGGTTGGTGCATGGTTGATGCACTTGTTTATGGTACAGGTTGATTATAGGTTGAGGTACAGGTTGATGCATGGTTGATGCATGGTTGATGCATGGTTCAGATTTATTAGTACATGTTTAAAGCAGTATATCTCACAGTGATAGTGTGACAGTGGTTCCATCATTCTACTTCTACTTCAGGGTGGCAATACAGGGCAAGGACATGTGGTTGTAGCCACCTTCCGGTTGTAGCCGAAGAACATAGGGGGTTGTAGCCTCCTTCTGGTTGTAGCCAAAGAATTGGGAAGTTGGAGCTTCCCTCAAGTTGTAGCCTGAGAAACTAGAGGGTTGGAGCCTCCTTCCAGTTGCAGCTGGTAAACAAAGGAAGTTGGTGCTTCTAATGAATGTAATTCTTCAAGACATATAAGAAAAATCATTTCGTGGTTTACTCCCAATTTGGGTTTCCACGTAAAACACTGGTGTACTGTGTATGTGTGTGATTGTTTATTTCTTACTGCTCATTATTGGATAATAATTCTACATTGATATAACATTTGAAGAAAAAGGATTATAATTATGCTATTACCGATTCACCCCCCCTCTCAGTAATCCAACAGAGATAATAAACATGAATCCTTTTAAGTAGAGCCTTTAGCAAAACTAGTCTTCCAGGAATAGTAAGCCACCTATAAAACCAACAAGTAATCCTAGCTTTGATTTTCCCATAAAACCATATCCATTTTACCACTCTATAATCATTTGGTTTTAAAAAATAACCTAAATACTTAAATCCATTATCTAATGGATCAGTGTGAAATGAAAACTGATGGTGAATATGTGCTCCCACTTCAAGTGAAAGCTTGTTAAAAATAATTAAATATTTATTGTTATTTGTTTCTATCCCAGTCACCAGACATAAAGGCTCTAGAATATGCTTGAAACCCCTCCATTCCATAATTGTTCCATCCTTGAATAAAAAAACATCATCTAAAAACAACATGTGTGTTAGCCTCGTTACCTCTGCTACTTGAATTCCTCTAACTGGCCCTATATGCTTTGTAGAATCAATTAGTCTGCTTAAACTTTCTACTACTTAAAGGAACAAAGAGGAGGACAAGGGGAAACCTTGCCTCAAGCCCTTTGTGGATTTAAAAAACCCTAAATGAGAATCGTTAATGAGTACAACAAAGGATGTCGACGACACACATCCCAGGATCCAATTAACTATTTCTAAACTCAAGACTATTTGGAGAAAAAACAACCCAAGGAAAGTCCAATTAACTTTGTCACAGGCCTTGGCCAAATCCATATTCATTACTACTACTGTAATTTTTTTTATCCTAATGGAATGCAAATCCTCCTATGCATAACCAACTACATCTAGAATATCTATGTTAAAAATAAGCCCAAACTTCTCCTCTGAGATAAATTTCGACGGACTCCCTTTAATTTTGTTCACAATAATTTTATCTATCACTTTGTAGATAAGATTACAAAGAAAAATAGGTTTGAAATCCCCACAATATTTCAGATCCAATCTCTTAAGGATCAAATAAATGAAGGTTGCATTGAGGGCACCCGAGACTCTAACAGAGGTCCTCAATTCCTCCTCCACCCTTAGCATCTCCTCTTCCAAAAAATCATATAAGCCAATATAAAACTCCACTTCCCATCCATTCGAACCCCGACTCTTTTCCTTTTTAAAACTTGCTAGTAGCTACTTCAATTTTTCCTTTAAGACTAGGGCTTCCAATTTTATGTTCAACTCTTGATAAAAAAAGCCTAGCAAATTTTTTAATAACCCTCATATTCTAAACAGCGTGTGACTTATTGGGTTCTTTGAAGAGGGTTTCAAAACAAGCCTTCCCTGCGATCGAGATCTCCATGAAAGAGCTCATTTTGTTTCCCTCTAGTCCATCCAAATCCCAAATAGTATTGACCATTTTTCTATGAGTATAAAATTTTGGAAATTGTTTTTGCTGTTGTCCCCTTCCTTGAGCCAAATGGCTCGACTTTTGAGCCTCCATGTAGTTTCTTCTATTACCAGAAGATGTCTGATGGCCCTAGAAATAACATAAATAATATTATTGTATCCTTGGCTTCTAACTTTACTTTGTAAACCTGGAGTTCGTACAAACTTAAGAGGTGCTATGCAATGTATAAAAAGTGTGCATTGACAATAGTATAGATATGAGACTGATCAAAGGTTGGAATGCATGAAGTGGTGCAGGGAATTCAAATGCCAAAGAAAACTGTAAACTACTACTTTGAAGGAAAAACACACCAACTTAAAAGGAAAGTTAATCTAAATTGAAAAAAAGGAATTTAGTATAATTGCAAAAAATAAAGCATGCTAAACTGTAAAGAGCAAACTGAAAGCAGAAGATGAATTCATTCGTGTGTATAACAAAACTACAATTAAATAAAAGGTAAACTAATGCATGAACTAAACAAACTATTTTATGCCCAACCCTTTGATTAATAGATAGCCATATGTCTTCTTAATGTTTATTGTTATTCTTATTAAAAGAATATTAAGATAAATTGAAATTTAGAACTAAAACAATCCTACAAGATTTTTCTATAGGAAATGTATAGTTTCTACAGGAATTGTGTAGTTTCTACAGGAATTGTGTAGTTTCTACAAGAAGCCAAAATGAGGCCTAGAAAGATAGTGTAAGTATTCTGAAGCATCAACAAAGTTAGACTATAATAACATGGAATAGATCTGAGATTCTTGGCCTTGGGAAGACACCCAAGTGTGTTTGAATAGGTTGTTGAACCTTTCTACAGGATGTCTGCAGTAATCAACTAGTTAATGATAATCTGACAGAAAACACAATTAATCATGAAATACTACTTTAAGCTTAAAAAGGAATGAAAATATAACTAATCACTATCTTAACATGCATAAAAAATAGACAAATTGCAATAGGGTCCTTGAGCCCTACCCAAGAAGCACAAGGAACCTTGAAAGAAATCTAATAAGATGAAAGAAAGACCATCTTTATTCCATTAACATCAATAGTAAATCAAGAGCAAAAATGCTCGAAGTCTTCAATAAAAGTCTTCAGAACAAAGTTTCAATACAATACTCTCCAAAAATCTATCTCTTTCTCTCATAGGATAAAGGTTTATATACAGTCTCGAGAGTTTGACCTCCCTTGCTCAGATTGAGGAGAGAAGTGGGGAAATGGGGAATCTCATCCAATTACATCTATATCTTGAACTGTTATTGATCAAGAGTGGATATTAATGAACACATAGTGCTCTAGATGTAGGTGGGGACAAGGCACCCTTGACTCATGAAGTTTGACCTACTTGGTGCTACACACATATTTTTTCATAGACATTAGAGAAAAAAGGCATAATATACACAAAATTCCACCTCAAAACACATTTGCTAAGAAACATACAAAATATCCATGAATTACTACTAAACATGGTAAAAAACAAGTATTAATTCATATTATGGTGAAAAAATGTGATTAAGATGAGCCTTTGGGATAGGAAATAATTGGGCTCATCATCACCCCCCAACTGAAACTTTGCACACCCTTTGTGCTACAAAATTAGACTCCCTTGGTCTTGCTACTGTTTCTATTGTCCACTAAACTCCTAACCATTGTTAGGATGCTACCCTTCACATTTCTATTGTTCACTAAGTTGTTGTTTATTATCCTGCTATTGATCAACACCTTGCTATTGCTCATTAATCTGCTGATGATCACTAAATTCTTGCCTCATATCCTAGGCCACATACCTTGTGATGGCTTGTTGCTCATGATATCCCCTTTTTTTCACAAGTTGGCCCACTCTTCTTCTTCCTTCCTATGTTGAGGTCAACCATAGGTGCTACAGAGAGAAGGAGTTAGGGGTTCATATTCAATCCAATCCATATAGTTTTCATCTTCCTTAAGGTCTCTTTGTATCAAGGTGTCTTTAGGAGGGAAATTTGCAAGGTATTGGGTGAGTGTGGATCTCTGATTTTCAAACCATGAGGCAAGGAGTGCCACCTCCTAAGGAAATCCACTGCTGCCTCTTTTCCCAACAATCTTAATGAGTCGTATAGATGGGCCATTGCTTGGTTGTCCAACCTGGGGTTAGATATTTATTCAAAGAGAGTTTGTGATGGTTGGTTATAACATCCCCATGCTAAGCTGCCTCAACTCTAATCCATAAGGGTGTTTGGAGTTCTTCTTCCTTGTACTTCTTGAGTTCCTCTACCCTCATTTCCTTGGTTTTTGTGTCCATTTTTGGGTGGTCCTCAATTTTCATGTCCATTTATGGGATGTTTTTCGGCACATGGTTTTTCGCCGATGGTTTTCTATTTCTAGTTAAGGAATTAGAGTTGTTGACTAATCTGGGTCATTCAATTAGGGTTTTGGATGTCACTGGATCCCATATGTATATTGTATTGTAAACAATGTATGATGAGAATGCATATAGAATATGTTGGTTTTCCCGGTTTAGGTTTCTAAGGGAAAAATCTATGTGTAATGTGTGTATTTTCCATTGTATATTTTCTGTTCTTTTATTGAAAATCTGTTTGTAGTAAAATCTTGTACAAGTTTAAAATCTACAATTTATTCATGCCTTAGCCATGATGCAAAGGCTATCAATTGGACAGCCTCCACTTATGGATTGGGATTCTAATTGTAGGGGTGTAGTAAGATGAGGTTATGTAGGTATAATTCACATAGTCTGGCTCTTTCCTCCATGTTATATCCCTGATATGCATCCAAGAAATCCTTGGGGGTATCAAGGTTGAATTTTACCAATTTAGCCAAGTGTTCAATCCGATTCTTATTCCACTTCTCTTTTAGGAACAATGTGTATATCCTAGCTGGTGGTCTACATTCTAGCATATCTAAAGACACTTTAAATATTGTCTTGACTGCAACATCCATGATTTATACCTATTCATTCTTGTCAAGTAGTTCTCTTTTTGCCTTATTCAGTTGTTGTTGTAGCTTCTGGTTTTCCACCTTCAATTTCTGGCTGCATTCCACATTTTGCATTGTCATAATCTGAAACTTTTCCTGTGTAAGTTGGAGTTTCTTCTCCAAATCTTGAGAGGCCTCTTTTTTTCTATTTCCCTTTGTTATCTTCTACCATTATTTTCCATTTGATGACATCAACTTTGGCCTTCTCCAATTCTAACAAGGTTTCATAGAGGAGATTCTCCACAAGGGGTCTTTGTCTTGGAGGTCCCTTCAGTAGGGAGTGGTTTTTCTCCTCTTGAGGTTCCTTCACTTTTCTTCTTTTGATACTTTTGGACTAGGAGAATCCTCAATCTGTAATGGTGAGTGGAGTAGCTAGTATTGGGCTTTTCTTCTTTTGATCCCTTTTTATTTTGTTAGATCTTCTCCTTCTAGGATACACCCATTTTGCACTAGTGATTTTTAGAGGGATGACAAAGGGGGTCCCTAGGGAAGTTAGAGCATCAACCACTTCCTTATCTTTTTCATCTATTTTCTGCTTTTTCTCCTCTTTTTTTTTATTGTTTGGGCCTAGTTAATATTTTAGGTTCTTCCCCATTTTTTCTATCCTCCTCACCCATTGCTGCTTGTGCATTTTCAAATGATTATAGATCCATATTTATGAAATCTTCCCACAAAATTTTGTGCTTCAAACTTCTTAGGGAATCCTAAACTATCAGTTTTATGAGCCGATGATGTGATAAAAACTCATGTTTTCCTTTCTATACTTTTAGGTTCATTTCCTTTAATGACTGGAGGAGGAATTAAGGGATGCTCAAGTTCTTGTGTGGTTCCTCATTTGAAAGGTGTATGAGATGGTGTAATAGTTTGAAGTAGTAAGCATATACCACACTCATTCTTCGCTCACATGTGATGTACTTGATGATGTGATAGGCTACTTTTGGCCAAGGATGAGGCGGGATTTCCCTTTTAATACCATTTTTGTCCTCATCATATTTTTCATTTGGGAGGAAGAATGCCTTTTTGGCATTAATGCCTTCTTTCCTCTCCTCTTTATCCCAAGGAAGGCCCATGGTAAGAATAGGTACCCTACTGATGGAGGCTTCATTGATTTTCATTATTAGTCCCCTCACTGTGGCCACATATTCCCTCTCCTATATATTCCATAAATTTAGAGAAAATTCTATGGCTACGTCATCATTATACCATCTAAGTCTTTCAAAATATCCCAAACAATGACATTTATAAAAAAATTCCAGTATCTTTGGATTATTATAAACCCTAGAAGGTTATGTTGGCTCCCTCTTCTTAAACCTAGCTCCCATTGTTGATGTTGATAAGTGAAATTCCCAAGGATGGTCTCAGGGAAAAAGTATTTGAAGAGAGAGAATGAGGAAAAATACTGGTTACTGTTTTTTGTAGAGGCACTTGTGCAGAAAATATGTCAACTCGAGTTTTGTTTAGGTAGTCATGGTGGTTATAATATTTCAACAAGAATAAACTTGGGGGAGGAAAACAAATTGAGGGTTCTTTAGGTAATTTAGATCAATATATCCTTTCTGCAACCGTTCTTGTAGGAATTGTGAAAACAAATTTCTACATGAACTGTGTAAGTCCGATTTCTATAGGACTATGTAAGTCGGGTTTCTACAGGATGTGGGATTTTTGCTCAGGAACTCATATAAACCATATCAATGACCATAAGTTTGTAAACCATAGAAATTTAAATAAAGGATGAGAAGTTCTTACAACTAGAAAGTGATTTCTTTGGATATGAGGGTTTAATGGCTACCTGTAGCAATTTTGTTCCTAGAATGACTTTTAACTCTCTGGCTGAATTATTTGCTTGTCTTCCTAACCTACAAAATTGTCTCCTTTCTTAGCACAACTCAAACTCACCCTTATTTCCTCACAAATTCGAAATGGTGCTATGATTCCCCTTTTTACTTCTAGTTATGCCCCAAATTTCATATTAGTCTGTTGGCTTGTCACAATGGTCAATCTGATGGTTTAAGTACCCCTTAATTCTGGATTTTGTAGTATTTAATTACTCTTGGAATGATCCACTACTTATTTCACTTATATTGATGTGTTAATTGAACCTTAGCATGAATTATGGCCACCCCCAACTAACAAGACGAGTGAACGTCCTTGTTCTCATCACCATATTAGAATTTTATACATGTTTTGACCATATAAAATAAGCATGTATATAATTATGCGAGGATTAATGAATGTTTAATAGGGAAGATTATCGTGTTACCTTTGTATGTATCTGATATATGTTTGCAAGCTGCTGGAAGAATGACATGTTGTATTGTTGGTCATTGTTCTTTTGATGATGGCTGACTTGATGATGTTAAGACCATTTTCTTGAGATTGGTGTTTAAGAGTTCCTTGTTGATATGATTGTTGCAAATTTCCTTCTACAAAGAAATATCAAGTATCATTGCTTTAATGTGTTCTACAGGATACAAAGTATCCTGTAGAACTGTATATTTTTATGATGAATATTTTCTACAGGATATAGAGTATCCCATAGAAATGTTTTTTTGCTATCCCAATAATTATATTTTATGTAGAAATGGTTGAAAAAGTCGGTGATGTTAATGATATTAACAATTGGATTATTGATGTTGTTCTTGACCCTTGAATGCTTGTCATTATTTGTAGAAATGCTCTTGTAGGTAGATCCTGTAGAATCATGTAGGATGACATTGTAGATCAATTTATTTAAGCTAAAGGGGAAAATGTTAAATGTTGAATGTAAAGTGTTATTGATGGATGAAAGAAGAAAACTGATTTATGAATGAAATTGATGGAAAGTGTTATGTATGTTTGATGATATTGGAAGTGTAGATAAAACAAAAATGCTTACTTCCCTTATTGATTGTAGCTGACTCTTACTGATTTTCCTTCTTGTGTAGATGGTGGCTACAAGTGGTGTTTTTAGTACCTACAAAACAAAACATTAGTATTCTGAAAATATTTTTCTTTTTTTTTTCCTTTTTGTTTTCTCAAGGTAGAGGTGCTATCACTAGTTTTCACCAATGGCTTTCCTCATCAAGCCTTTGAGAGGTTTTCCTAATGAGGATAGTTTTTTTATTCCTCAGATCCGAGACTTCCTTCATTGGAGGTTTTCACCCACAGATCTGGCCTGGATGCCTCATAGAGGTTTTCATCCAGGTATTTTATTCTCTCTCTCTCTCTCTCTCTCTCTCTCTTTTCATCCAAGTAGATCTTGTAGAATCATGTAGGATGACCCTATTGAATCCCAAAGGATGACCTTATAGATCAATTTATTTAATCTAAAGGGGAAAATGTTAAATGTTGAATGCAAAGTGTTATTGATGGATGAAAGAATAAACATGATTTATGAATGAAATCGATGGAAAGTGTTATGTATGTTTGATGATATTGGAAGTGTAGATAAACTAAAAATGCTTATTTCCCTTATTGATTGTAGCTGACTATTGCTGATTTTCCTTCTTGTGCAGATGGTGTCTACAAATGGTGTTTTTAGAACCTACAAAACAAAGCATTAGTATTCTGAATATATATATATATATATATATATTATTATTATTATTATTATTATTTTCTCAAGGCAGAGGTGCTATCACTATTTTTCACCAATGGCCTGCCTCATCAAGCCTCTGAGAGGTTTTCCTAATGAGGATAGTTTTTTTATTCCTTAGATATGAGACTGCCTCCATTGGAGGTTTTCACCCATAGATCTATCTTGGATGCCTCAGAGAGGTTTTCATCCATGTATTTTATTTTCTCTCTCTCTCTCTCTCTCTTTATATCTCATTAATCAGATGGATTGACATAATCTCTGCTATCAATCACATCTAGATTTTGTGTCTTCATTGTTGCTGTAAACTCTTCCTTTGTCATTGGATTGTTGTAAACTTTCAGCCCAAATCCATTTACTAGCAAGTGAATTATTTCTTCATCAATGGTTCCAATTTGGACTTAACCATTATCATTGTTAGAATACTGAGGGGGCGGGCGGGGGGGGGG